>JAVLVB010000001.1:11877977-11893880 GCA_032876305.1 Orestias chungarensis
TGTGTGTGTGTGTGTGTGTGTGTGTGTGTGTGTGTGTGTGTGTGTGTGTGTGTGTGTGTGTGTGTGTGTGTGTGTGTGTGTGTGTGTGTGTGTGTGTGTGTGTGTGAGATTCCCCTGGGTAAATCATTGTGCTTAACATTACCACCTCCACCTGTCAGCTCACCTTATCTGAAGAGAAAAGCAACTGAAAACAATGACAGTTTTATACTTTGTGAGCAGCTTTCCTGTCCGAACACTTGTAGTTTAAAAGAATGATTCAATGATTTTATAGGCATCTCTAGTTGTAGTTGTTTCTGTTGACCAGATTTCTATTCTGTGAAGTCTTATTGTCATCATGGAGGATGTTTTTAAGTCGAGCTAGTACTTGCTTTCACCGCGGTTCAGCCGAAATACACGATTTACAAAATCCGCCACCAACTCCTCAACTGACCTGAACTCTTTTGCTGCCTCACAACCAGGATTCACGGTGGAAACTACAAGCCTGCGCCGCAAAGAGAAAATTATGCAGAATATGTTTGTCTAGTTTTTAGAAGAAACATAGTAACGCACTTTCACAAAACCTAAACTAACCTAGAAGTCATTTTTCAACAAAATAAGAGATTGTTTTAGGTCAATAATAAGTCAATATTGATTAAAAAAAGGCAGACTTTCATTTTTAGTCTGTTTTGTCTTAAAACAATGAGAACTTATTCTGCAAAACATTTCTATTACAAATCTATATTCCAAAGTTATTGACTTAAAAACCAATAGTTTCCTAAAAGGTTAATTGAAGTTTGTTTGGTCAGACATAAGTGAGATACTTAGACAGAAGACAAAAATATTCAGTGAGATTTAAAGTTTTTGCAGTGTAGTTGTTCTCCCATGTTGAGCTGGTGAGTCTGGAATGTGTTTTTTGGTGCGATTTTCTTCTTTTTTTTTATGTGAGGAGTGTGAAAAAACAACAGGGCTGTAAACACCAAGGGTTTTGGTCCCAGACAGGGTTCTCTGTTCCAGATGTTGAGCAGAAACACAGCTGCTTGTGCAGCCCTGAGCTGCAGGCCTCACGCGGTGCCGTCGCTGTCCCCTCCGTGTCCCTCCTCTGTCCTGTGGCCCTCCACTGTTCTCTGTCCGCGCCGTTTAGACCAATGACGCCATTTTAATCAGCTGCATCCACATGACACCAGTCTCAGCACGGCGGAATTGAGTTTACGATTACGGTAAACAGATTCCAGATTTCTCTTTATTTATTTTATTTTTTTTTCCTTTTTAAGCCTCTCTTTAACCAATCAGGGAGAAGTTCAACTACGGCTGTGAGCGTCAGCTGTCGTCACACTCTGTCTGGCATCAATTAGACCAACACCAAAGGTTGGATTGAAATAATAATCATCAAAAATAAAAATAGAAATAAAAATGTCATAAAATTTGCAACGAATAACATGAACGTCATTCATTTTATTGTGAACACTTTAGTTTTATTTTTTACAATAAAACATAGCACTATTGTTTACAATCAAAAATGTCAGAATGGGTCTAAAAGTCTTAAGTTGCTGTGGTTCCAGTGTCATAGATAGATAGATAGATAGATAGATAGATAGATAGATAGATAGATAGATAGATAGATAGATAGATAGATAGATAGATAGATAGATAGATAGATAGATAGATAGATAGATAGATAGATAGATAGATAGATAGATAGATAGATAGATAGATAGATAGATAGATAGATAGATAGATAAAGTCGAATTCAGATAGTAACAAAATTCAGCAAATTAAGCAACATGAGAAAGATCCTGTTGTCTAACAGAATTAGTATGTTTATACTGCACATAATTTATTTAAATACATATGTCCATGTAGAGGCAAACATCCAGGTTTTATGCGTCGTAATCATATACACCAGGAAACAGAAATCAGATTTTAGACATAATTGGATTGGTCATTTACTAGTAAACTTGTCATTGGCAGAGTAAAGGAGGATCCCAGGAGAAGACTACATGATCTAATAAAAATTGCATTTACATTTTAATTCAGATGAGTTAGAATGTTGAAAAAAAATAAAGCATTTGTCTGCAGGAGTGCAGAGCTTACTTCTGTTTCTGCTTCTCGGACCTACATGCCAGCAGGCATTCAGCTCAGAACAAATTTCTGCAGAAAAATGGCTGCGCTTGAGGAATGAGACTGGGGCTGATGGAAGTATGAGTGTTCCAGTGTGAAGGCGCCCGGAGGAGAGATTAGGACCGATCATCCTCTGCCCTTGCTGCTGCTTCTCCACTGCTCCTCAGCTATTTTTTGCCTGTGGCAGAAAACAGTCATAGAGAAATGTCAGCCCTTTTGTTTGCCTTGGCTTTGTTGATGCATAAAGGACTGACAACCGCCTTGTTTGGTGTGTTTCACTGCCAGTCAACTTTTTTTCCCCTCCCCACACAACAGAGAAGTAGAAAGGATTTTCTCAATCATTCAAAACAGACAGGCGCTATCTGCTTTTCAGTCGTGGCCAGAATTGAACGGGATTAAACGGATACCTTCCTGTTTCTCATGGTTTGATTCACGTCGATGTATTTCAGCTTTGGAAGCCACGACCGCGGCCGTGGTCTTGCACAGCCCTGCATCATAACTGCAGCGCTTATCTTTGTTCTCCTCCCGTAATACTGACATAATTACAAGCTCTAAAAAAACAGAAAAAAAAAAGAACCTCCTCAGCTTTGTGTCTCTGTCCCAACACCTACTCTGCACTCTGTTTGGCCGTTACAGTCTGGTTCCTGTGCTTTCAGATGTCGACGATGCCTCAGGATAGCCGCCCTAAACTTCCCGCTCTTCAAAGAGTTCGACTTTGTTTTTAATTCATGTGTCTAAAGTGGAATTTCAGCTCACAGGGCTTTCCTGATCACATCATAGTGCAGAGATTGGTTTTTGCCAGCTTTCCCACAGCCACTGGGTTGTGCTGCGTCGTCAAGGCCTCATGGATGAAGTCAGAAATGTGTCGCCCACAATCATCTCTCCCTCCTCTATTTATTTGACCTGAATTCTGACAGTGATAATAATTTGTGGATATATTTTCCATCTTCAAAACAGCTCTAACCACCCCCTCCCCTTCTTGAGGAGACCATTCTTTAATGCCACTGGATTCCCAGTAGCAGCACCCAGGGTAGAACATGACCAAAATGACGGGGTTGGACAGCGGCTCAGCACTGCAGCTCAACCCACTAAAGTTATGTTAGTAATTTCACTGCGGAACATTTAGATGGACAAGTGATTTATTTGAGAGTAGAGGACGTCTCTGAGGACATGGTGTGACTGTGCATCGCGCCGCTGTGGGGGAACTTTCTCCACCTGTGGATTTGCTAAGCCCTCCAAAGCATGAAAATCCAGGTTTATAGACGAACACACTGGCAGTGTTTGCTGCTGCTTTGCACTTGAGTCCATCTCATGCACGCCCATGTTGGGAGATTTTACTAAGTGTGCAGCCAACAGTGATGTATTTTTTGAAGTTTTTCTTAATTTTTAAGTACATTTGTTTAGCATAAATAATATCTGACAATTTATATGAGTATTATTCCTTTTTTTGATAAAACAGAAAAAATGGACAGTTGTGTTTCTGCTGTTTTAAACAGCTGTTTTTATCTTTCTACAGGTTATTTATCTCCATAGTTTATAATGATTGAAGTGATAAAATGGAAGTTGAAACATTACTATGTACGGATAATTAAGCATTTAGAAATTTATTTCGTTTTGGTGTACCGCAAGGATCTGTGCTAGCGCCAAATTTTTGTATATAAAAATGACATTTAATGCTTTAGAGAATCTATAATTCACTTATATCCCAAAATATAAAATGTTTTACTGCTTTAGTAAAAGGCAACAGTAGAAATTGTTCTAACAATTTCCAACAAATATTAAAAAATGGCTTTGGGTTTATTTTAGGATGGAGAAATAGGTTCAAAAGAGAACAAAGAGATAAGCATAGAGAACAGAGAGAATGAAGGAGAGAATATTAGACAAAGAACTCTAGAAGTTTGTTTTTATGTCTGCAGAAACAGTGGGTGAAATAACAAGACCCACACAAAAACAGAGAACCAGGAAACCATTGCAAAACCAAACTTTTAATATTTCTGTAGTAATATTATAGGCAGTGGTTATGTTAAAATTAAAAGACTTTATGAAGCCAGATATTTTGGATGAATAATTTAGATAAATGTGTTTTAAGCCACATATAAGCAATACATAAAGTTTAAAAAAAAAGTTAAAATCAATTACTTTGGTAATAATATAGACACAATGTTGTATCATTATGCGCTTGAAATTCGTTAAACTTATCGCCAAAACAAGACGCTGAGAAATAAAAGTAAATAGTTCAATTGCTGTGATGCAATGAATTAAAAGCTCATTAATTAGATGCACAAATCCACAATTCGGTGGAACTAAATTCTGCCTGGGAATTGTAAGAAAAGAAAAAACAAAAACATTCAAGTGTTTGGAAATAGAAACACACGCAAAGAAGAAACATGAAATTAAAGCTGGTTTTCAAACGTTAACGGGAATATTTTTGGGATAATAAAATAACATTAAATGTATGGAATAACTGTGACAAGGAATGAGGACATTGTTTTCGGACTGTAAATAAATAGAATTAAAAAACACACCAGAAAGGGAACAGAGGCTGTGTTCCTTAAACCAACCTGACGGTCGCATCTGTGAGACTCGATTTGTCCTAAATCTTCTAAATCTTCGAGGATGTTCGCACTGATGGAGCTGCGAGTTACAGCCTTCTGGTTACACTCAGCCTACTATTTTACTCGAGTCTATTTTTTGCTGGTTTAGATCTCATTTAAACACAAATATTAGCATTCCTTAAAAAGCAACTAATTATACCGCATGACTTTGAATCATAAAATCCAAACTTTAACCTAAAAATGCTTTTAGGTTGCATGAATTGAAGGATTTTTCTATTAGGGATTTCTATTTATCATTAAGCAAAAATTAAAGATTATATACACTGAATGTATTTAATCTTGCATATTTCGCCATATTTGCACATGATTGGTTTTTGTTTGTCCTTTTTGATTGTTTGTGTCTTTTACAATCAAGCAAACTGTAAAAAACTAGATTTTATCGAACCTGTTGTTTGTCACAGCGTTTTTTTTTTTATTTGGGGGGGGGGTTGATGGAGGGGTGAAACATTTATTGGCTGATCGGTGGGAGGAGGGGTTCCAGCTCCATCCCATATTAATTCAGTTAATGCTGCTGCATCCCATATTAATTCAGTTAATACTGCAGATCTGGTGACGGGCGGTCTCTGTCGACCAATCAGAACCCTCCCCGCTTCGCGTTTGAGGCGCTGCGCGCAGGATCGGTTTGAGCAAACATGTCAGCTCCTCTTCTGCTCTGAACCTGGGACGCCTTTCGCTTTCTGCCTGCTGGAAAAACGAAAACGAAAACAAAAACAAACAAAAAAAAACAAAAACAAAAAAACATGCGCGGCGTGTTTTCGTCCTTCGTGGACGTTTACCTCGCAGACAGCGCGCTGGATTTACCCGCGGGACTGCTCCGGTTTTCTTTTGCTTTCTGACAGAAACTAATGATCGGCGGCTTTATGGACTTGCGCATTAGCTGAATGATGTCTATGGGTTTTGTGCCCAACAGTGAGAACGGCTCCGATCCCTCCAAGTCGGCCTTCCTGGAGTTCGGCCACGGACACCCGGCACACCAGCAGCACTCCCCGGGACTCTCGCACATCTACCCGGTGCATGGCCTCCACGCTGCGGGCCATTCCCAGCGCGACGCTCCCTATCCCGGCGTCGCGTCCTACGGCCCCCCGCTGGGTTACGCGTACCCGGGACCGGTGAACGCTCCCCCGCCGTCCGCCTACATGTCCTCCTACCAGCACAGCGGCGGGGGCGGCAGCAGCCTGAGCCACAGCAGGCTGGAGAGGACAGGTAGGACAAACTAATCCATGTGCGTTAAAGCGCAATTACGCACACGAAAGTTTATTTTTTATTATTTATGTTTTATTTATATATATTTTTTTGGAGGAACATTTTATGTAACAAATAAAACTGCCTGCTGCAGATTTGATCATAAAGGGAATTCAGCTTAAAATAGGAGAATCCCCTTTCTGCCAAATATGCAATTAAAGAAATTCACATTACATGCGCGTTAACTGCTTTATTCCTACTGGGTTTCTATAAAGTTAACCCAGATTTTTATTTTCTTTCTGTTTGATTAAAAGAGTCTCATGTGACCTTAACAGCGTGCAGCCAGGAATTAGAGGCCCGTCAGTCAAAAAAAGGTCCTGATAGAAAACCGGTTTTGTTTGTTCAGATCTCAGCAAATCCGCGATGAACGAGAGCAGGGACGTCCGTCTGGTGAACGGCAAGGGGAAAAAGATGCGGAAACCTCGGACCATCTACTCCAGCCTGCAGCTGCAGGCTCTGCACCAGCGCTTCCAGCAGACCCAGTATCTGGCCCTGCCAGAGCGAGCCGACCTGGCGGCAAAGCTCGGCCTCACGCAGACTCAGGTGACCGTCGTCCACGCATGTGAAGGATCCAAATGACAGAAAACCTCCTTAAGGTCCAAGCTGGTGATGACGGCACAGTTTATCTGGTTATACGCCCGTGGCTACAACAAACTATGATGTGGAGTTCTGCAAACTAAACAATAAAATAATTTTTTTTTTCCCCAGCATCATTATCAGGGATCAGAGCGCAAACCTGTTCCTCAATCCTTTAATGCAGCTCATGTTTGCTGGGCTTAATTTGTTAGTGCGACGTTCCCAAACAAACAGGACATCAATGACATCTTAAATGTACTCTTTTACTCATTGATTTGCTTCTTTGATTGGTTTGTATGTGTCAATCTGAGTCATGCGCACACGCTTTCCCATAACCCAGCAGGTGCACGTGTCAAGTGATTTTATGCTGCTTTCAAATTTGAACGAAAGTGCAAAAGAAAGAAAGAGAAAAAAAGAAATCATATTTCCCCTTTTTATTTTAAAGTGGAGCTTTTTGTAAAACGTTTGTATTTTCACATGTTAAATGTTGTAAATTAAACTAAATTCTAACATCGATAACGATCCTCTAAAGCCTCAGGCTTGTTTTGTCTGCTTAATCCCCCTAATCTGGGTTTGTTGTAGTTTTTCCACTCGCGCACAGCTGGGCATACAAACCAACCAACAACAGAGGATCTGAAGCATTAAACCATATAACATAAATTACCTATAACATAAACATGTCCGAGGATATCCAGAATGGTATAAATATATTCACTATATGTGGATTCTCATCTTTTTTTGTTCTCATTTTCAGGTGAAAATATGGTTTCAGAATAAACGCTCCAAGTACAAGAAGATCATGAAGCATGGCGGAGGCTCAGAGGGGGAGCACATCCACAGCAGCTCCATCTCGCCCTGCTCCCCGGCTTTGCCCCAGCTCTGGGAGGTCTCTGTGCCGAACAAAGGAGCCCCGATGCACCCTAACAACTACATGAACTGCTTTGGACACTGGTACTCGAACCATCACCGCCATCCTCACCAGGACGCCGTGCAGAGGCCGCAGCTGATGTGAAACTGGACTTGATCGGCCTAAACTGCAGCAGGAACTGTTTGATTCGGGAATGAACTCATGCATTTAGTGTTTGCTACAAACGTCGGTCATGCACAATTTATTATGATTTTTTTTTTAAATTAGCATTTTGCACGACCTCACATCTTTAGAACTTGGACTTCGCGTTTGAACTAGAAATTCTGCATAAAGAATTTTGTGAAAGTATCAAGCGTGCGTGGAATATTTTTTTACCTGCAAATGATTGGACAAGCACAAGATCATTTACAGCGTTAAATAACTCTCGTTTTCTTTTTCTTTATCCCGGCACCACTTCTTAGGGGATTCGGGTTTCATGAGTCTTTTAGATTTTATGTTCTCGTAAAATCATCTGTTATTTTGAGTTGTTCCATATTCTTTTACTGCTACATGTTCACAGTCGGTCATTGACACGTGATTGAGGCAAAATTGGATCACCCATCTCCTAGTGCACTCTCAGACAAATCTTTCAAATGTGGAACATTTAATTGAATCTATTTTGTAATGGATATGTTAGCATTGCATTGACTTAAATTTGTGCGCGATGGCACGGCTTTTACGCACGAATCTCAATCCTTTGAAAAGTTCAAAAGCATTCAAACTCCCCGCAGGATCGTGGCTGAGGGTGTTTCCTCCAATCTGAGCAGATAGGAGCCTCTCCGTCCTGCGTGCATCTTTGTTTCCATGCGGTGAGACGAGAGCGGCGCACGCTGAGCTCAAACAACAAAATCACTGCTGTCATAATACAGTGACAAACGAGAGGGTTATTCCTACGGCGGGCTGCTGCTTACATACATTTTAATCACACCCAGGCTGGGGTATTTATGTCTCTGCTGGTTCTCTTGATTAAATAGAGAGCTGATTTCTGATTAATGAAGCTGAAAAGTGCGTTAAAGAGCCATCCAGTGACTCTCTTTTTATGTTTTTCATTCATCACCCCCAACATTTCGGGCTGTCTGGCAAACATTAGGAGCAATTTGTCTGATGTCACACGCAGGGATTAGGGGAATAACAGAGCATGCGTGCACTTTTTACCCTAATATTAGTGGAAAGTGCTCAGGAGTTCACTTATTTTAATTCTGGTTCTGTCAAAGCAAAAGATTAGAACTGAACTAATAAAATCTGTATGTAACATTTTGCAAACATTACATTTTTGTAGTATGCGTGTTTGTAGTCTAAGCATGTTTGATGTAACAGCAAGAGTGGAATTCCAAGAATTTAATAGAAAAAATAAGTTGGAATACTAAGTGACCTTAAGTTGATTACTGTACTGGACTAAATTGCTTAAATTCAAGGTAATTAGGATCATTTGTATCATCTGAGCTGAACGCTAAAGTTGAAATGAAACCAAAAATGGAGATCAGTAAGCTTTGGTAAAAAAAAGAAGACAGCACAGCCAAGATGAGCCGTAACAAGTCATGACTCCCAGATACCTGGTTAAACCCTTATGTCTAGTCTGACTTTCCTACACTGTAAACAGGAATATTGGAATATTAACAGCTTTGTTCAGGTAACACGGTTCTGGTTCTGTGAGCTTGTTGGGAGTGTTAGAGAACATCAGCTGGGTTGTTTTTCTATAGGCTGTCTTGTGATTGACGGTGTCAGCTAAAGGTTAAGACATGTTCCAATAGAAAAGTCTGTTTTGTTGCAAGACTTTACATTTATGATCCACTTAGACATTGTTTTAATAGTAAAATAATTATAATAATAAAAAAAAGAGTGAGTTTCTGAACCCTGAGCAGTTGTCAGTAAATTACTGCTTAGCTTTCGTGTCCAGAAAAGAATCCTAACACTTCAAACAAAAACAAATAAAATTCTAGGCCATGACAGCTTAGACTGTAACATAAGTATTAAAGTAAACTACTGTGTCCAAGCAAGGAAACTCTCTTAACCATAACCCTTATCACAACTGTTTATGTTTACTTATTTTCACATATTTTTTCAAGCTTTTGTGTGTGTTTTTTTTTTTTTTGCAAGACATTAAACACAAAAGAGAGAAAACTGAACCAACATCTGCAACTGAGGCCGGAAAGAAGTTTTAGCTGAAACTCTTAATAAAACGTAAATCAGGTAACATTGTTAGGATTTTACTGAACATAAAATTTACCAACTTTAATGTTAGGCTACCATTTAGATAATTATGTCAGCTAATATGTAATACACTAATGGTGTGTAATTTAGACCTTAAGTCAGATTTACAAAAACTATTAAATTTATGTAATCGTTTGCTTCCTGTTATACCTGGAATTTTTGCCCTTAAATATTCATCCATCTAAAGTTCACATGACATTTGCTTTTTAAATTTTGTCTTTAAGGTGTCACTTAGCTAGTTATAATTGGATATGACATAAAACCAGAAACATTCTCGACATTAAGTCTTGTCTCACCTTTCAACTTTGACTAAGTTTATATAATTTTGCTGTAACTGGACCAACAGGCTGGGTGACAAATAACGATGAACTAAAAATGAAAATAAAAATCCAAGAAAAACACTCTGAGGGGTTTGTTGTTGAAATATAACCATAAATGAACGATGCACAACCATAAATGATGTTGGATTTTCTGAGCCATTTAATTCAAAAGTGATACTCATTATTTGCATCCAGGTAGATTATAAAACTAAATAAAAAAGCAGATTAAGCAAAAAAATCATTGTATTTCAGCTCCATGCAGTAAAAAAATAATTAATTTATGCATCATTTTGAGAGCACTCAGCTGTCGTGTTTACAGGAAAAAAGTCCCCTCCTGAGCAGAACACTGACTCATTCAGCTCTTACCTCGCCGGAGGAACGCACCCTCATCCCGGAGCTCCTCGGCCATCTGCCGTGCTTCTGTGAAGAACAAAGCACACAACCAGTGCCGGCAAGTTTTTCAACCCCTCCGAGCCAGTTTTTCCTCTCATAACCACTGGTTTTCTGACATATTATCATCTCCTTCTTTGTCCACCCCTTTTACCTCCTCACTCCTGCTCATTATGCTGCCTTGCTAATAAACACGCAGGGAAAAGAAGCTGAAGCTGTATGCTGAACCAAGCTGTCGAAAAGGGGGGCATCAGGGAAAATTATAGGCAATTTTACATCTCTAGATTAGAATAATCGCTCTATGGAGATGGACAGAGAAGAGTGGGAGCTTTCAAACGGAGGGGGAACAATTATCACGTACGCAGAAGTGAAAAGGCCTTCCCCGTTAAATAGACAAGCTGAGAGGAGCGGATGGAAGGCTCTGATGACGGCTTGAAGGCTCCTGATAAAGGCAGCTCAGGCTGTATCAATGATGTGGATGCTCGGGGTTATCAGATATGAGCTGTCTGATGCCGTTTAATTGCAGGATAGCAATAAGAGGGAAAATGGCTTGTTATTAAATCTCGGTCGCTGTGAATGGGTGAAATGCAAAGCAGGTCTCCGGGGTGATTATTGTTATTAACTTGAAGGATCTGACATGTAGGGTAATTGTAAGCAGCCAGGAGAGAATGTGTGGTTTCAATAAGTAGGCCTTGACTTACTGGTTATGGGGAATGCTGCACGAACGCAACTGTAGGTGTGAGGAGGTGGAATAGAGTGTTTGAAAAGAGCGAGCAAGCAGTCAGAGATACACAGGGCCCATGCCGGGGCCTCCTCTGCCTGGACTTGCCTGGCCTCGGCCCAGAACAGAGGTCAGCCGAGGTTCACGGCTCCACAGCTGTCCGCGATGCGCTCCTCTCTTCCTTTCACCCAGGTTTCCAGCGAAACGACCAGCCTGAGTGATCCTAATGCAGGCGAGGACGGACCCAGCCCAGGACAGCTGCCGCATTTCTCTGCCCGACCTCGGCCTCAACTCGCACTGATCCACTCAAGAGACAAGCTCTGACACCACCACGTCAGAACGGGAGATGGGTCACAAGGACAGGGCCGTATTTAGACTGGATGTCCCCCGTCCAAGACACTTCTTTTTTATCTCTATGCAAGGTATATTTCAGATATTTTCAGAAATATTTGCCAAATCTTTGTTGGTCATTAGTCATCCCTGACATATGGATGTAAACAGCCTTTTTCTATCTTTTCCCTCCTTTGTTGCTTAAGATTCTCTTTCCAACAAAATTTCAAACGTTTGCACATGTCGTTACCATTACGTGGTTTCACTTTTGAATTTTTAGACACATTTTTTTCTTCTAATACCATTTTCTCGTAATTTCCAGTGTCACACTCAAGTTCAACTGGTGTCCAGCCATCTCTGCTCCCACACTTGAGACGTTCGGAGATGACATATATGGAGATGCTTGACGGCCTCTGGCCCACATGCTGTTGAATGCATGCTTGTCCTCAGCACATATGTCTCCCCCGACGGCCCACGGTCATAGTCTGGGGGGCCCACACACACTGAGGGAGCCACCAAGGGTGGGCTCACATGTTCTCTGTGATGAGATTTCGTTGATATCAAAAGGCAATCATGCCGCTTTTGTCAAATCAGCACCGGGCACATTTCCATGCTGACTGATGCCATAGACAACTGGTGTTGAGTTCAGGGGGATAAAAAACAAGTAGAGGACATCAGGGAAAATGGATTAGAAGCTCTGAAACGTTAAGCTGTTTATAACTGAGTCTGCAGAAGAAAATAAAAAAGACATGCAGGGAATGTGGTGCTGGGAAAATGACAAGTCAGGACAGAGAGAAATGTTGCTACCAAACGTGGCAAAAGGAAGTTTGGAGGCTTTTTTTTCTTTTTCTTTAAAAAATATAACTTAAAAAACTGTATTACATCCTGTATTAAATCCTTTCACATTATAGTGTTATAATTTCACCCTTTTATCAGCTAAATAACCCTCATTCATGTCTTTTTATAAAAGACGTTGAAACTTTCAAGGGAATTTTTTTGTCTTTTGATCTTTGTCTTGACTGACAAGAATAAGTAAGATTTCGTGATTAATTTTATATGCCATCATTATCTATTACTTTGGCAGGACGTTCAGTAGAAACATTTAATGACAGTGGTATTCATAAAAGCAGGCAAACACATTCACACTAAAATGGTTTATTTTTGACTCTGAGACAAAGATAGTCAAGGTAAGAAAAAAGACAGTATCCCTCCTGCAGCAAATTGATTAAAATAACTGTCCTCTTCCTAAATAGTATAAAAAGTGTAAAGTCTAATGTAAAAATATGTCTAGATGTGATTGAAAACTGAAAGATGAGGACAAACCCACATAAAAAATGCTAAACTGGTTTGAAATATGTATATAATTTAAAAAACATTTGCTTTCCAGGTTTGAACGGTGGCCTAAAGCAGTCCAGGTTCAAACAATATTTTATTTATTCTTTTTTAGGATTGAATTAAAACAAGAACCTTAAGGAGCTGTTCAGACGGATTGCATTGGGAGCAGCAGAATAGAAGGGGAGAGAAGCAGATCCACAAGTTTTCCCTCCACAGTGGTGGTCCATGTGGAAGAACTCTCAGTCAGCAGTTTCTCCATCATCCCAGTTATATCTGAGGATGTTTGATTAGGCTCCGACCACCTCCCTCCGTAGCTGACAGTAATAATTACAGGACTGAAAAAGAGCGCAGCTGTTTAGTTTTCTTGTTGTTTTTGTGATGTCTGCTGACAAAAGAGCTCAGAATTACACACATATATATATATATATATATATATATATGTATAAATAAAATGTATCAGATAAAAACCCAGGTGTGCTATTAAATAAATATATAATGTGTCTCTGCCAACATGAGGTCTTGGCAACAAAGCAGCAGTTAAATCCTCTGACTCCAACATGTCTGGAGCTCTCGAACCAAAATCACAGGAACCTCCCTCCAAAAAAAGAAAAAAGAAAAAAGGACGAACATTAGTTTTATTTATTGATATGTATATTGGTATGTAAAATTATATAATTACATATATATGTATATATATGGTTAAATCTCTGAATTTGACCTTCGTGTTTCTTTTCATTTAAACCTATCTATATTACTTGGATTATATATTGCTACAACAAAAATGTTTATTTTCCGTTTTTTGAATAAATGGACGAGTCATCTGTGTGTTTCTCACCAGGGCAGTTAGACAAATCCACATTATGTCTAAACTAAACAGCGGATTTCACGTCCCACTTCTCACGACATTAATTCAACATTTCCATTAGGACGTCTAGGAACTTTTAAACCTCTTAGACTTGTGGTTCGCTCGGAGTCGACTCCTTAAATATCTCAGCTGAGCTTTTGGTTTCCTCCAGAAAAGCTCTTGAGACGCAGCGTGCATTTACCAGCTTTATTCATCAGACATGGAAACTTTGACTCATTACAGGAATATAAAAACGCTCTGGCAGCACCACGGTGCTGTGTTTCTTGTTCAAATATGATCATAGTGGTTCTGCATATATATATTTATATTTATATATATATATAAAAAAAAAAACACTTATTTACAACCTTCAGCATTTTTTGTACAAATCATTATAAATATGTCCTGAGTTCTTTTTTCTTTTTTTTTCCTGTTTTCTTCTAAAGTTCTCAACGAACCCTCACACACAGTTTTGGGATTGACTTTGCATATTTTACCAAAGGAGTATAAGATTGAAGTGATAAATAATACAAAAAAAAGAGAAGAACAAAACACGCAGATGTCCCTTAAATATGCTGCCAGAAGTGATTGGAAATCCCTTATGTGCTTTTAAAAAAATGGAGTCCAGCTGAGAAACGTCTGACAGCACAGCTCGGGTCCGGCCTCCTCCTCTGGCTCCTCTGTTCGCTCCGCAGAGTCCGTTTGCGGGGGTCTGGAGTCCCGCTCAGTAAACGGCTCCCACGCTCTGCTGTGGCAGCGGGTGGTGCTGCAGGTGGGGCCCCTGCTGGTACCAGTGGCTGCTGTAGTCCTCCAGGTAGGGCGGAGACGAGCTGTGCGCCGGCTGCTGCGCATGCGCGCGGCTCATCTGCGTGTTCTGCGGGCTGCTGCCGTCCCAGGCCGCGGGGGAGGGCGGGGAGTTGCAGGCCATGGAGTCGCTGGCGTTGGGACTGTGCTCCAGGGGAACCTCTCCGTTTTTGTACAGCTTCTTGAACTTGGATCTCCGGTTCTGGAACCAGATTTTCACCTAAAACAAAAACAAAAACAAAAAACAAGAACCAAAAATATATAAATATAGATATTTTCAGTTGATTGTGTGGATGTTTGTGGTAAATAACGAGACGGTCGCGCCAGGAGGCTTTCCTGTTGCTCACCTGTGTCTGGGTCAGGCCGAGCTGGGCCGCAAGCTCCGCTCTCTCAGGCAGGGCCAGGTACTGCGCCTTCTGGAAGCGCCGCTGCAGCGCGGCGAGCTGGTAGCTGGAGTAGATGGTTCTGGGCTTGCGGATCTTCTTGGGCTTCCCGTTCACCATGCGGACCTCAGGCTCTGGTTCTTCTTTTACTGCAGATTTACAGAAAAATGAATAAATAAATGAATGAATGAATGAAAAGGGATCAAAGATTCTGACTGAAGAACAAACCAGGAAGAAAAACGGATTCACTTTTGCGCAAAACGATTTAAAATCTAAAAATCCGGGTAATAAATGTGAAATAAGCTCAAATTAAATATTGATTAGATGTTCAAATTACCTGTTTTTTTTATTTTAGGAAAATAAATAATAACAACACATAATAAAATCAAATAAACGAATAAAAAAATTGATTTTAAATACATTAAACCAATAATTTGTATATCCTTAAATGATGCTGAGCAAAACAACAAAAAGATCCTTTTAAATATTCTGAGTTTTGTTTTTCTTTTTAAATATGACAAGATAATAGTTTAAATGAAATTTATCAGACATATTTTTTCCACTTTTTGGTCCTTTTTAATTCTTAAAAAAACTCTTAAAAAATGTTCAAAATTAAATGAAAAAAATAGAAACTCCAGTCATTTTAAAAGCAGAGCAAAAACGTTTCTCCTCTACCTGAGCCCGGAGGTGAGGCCTGCAGGTGATCTCGGCTAAAGTGTCCGTACTGTCTGTAGCCGCTCGTGTACGGATACTCGGACTTGGCCGCGTAGGCTCCCGTCGCTCCCATCCCGTTCAGGTTGAACTGCTGGTGGTAGGAGCCGACCTGCTGCCCGTACGCCTGGCTCTGGTAGAAGTCGTGGTGGCCGCTGTAGAAGCCCATGTCCGTCACCGAGGACTCGGGGAGGGTCGGCGAGTCCTTGGAGCTCGGGTGGCAGCTCATAGATCCGGGGAGATCCGTCAGCATGCTGGCCATCTTCTTCTCGTAGCTCTGTCCGCTCATGGTGGACCGGGGCGCTCCGGGATTCTCCCAACAAGGCCAGAAACAAAAAGCAAATCCCGTTCCTCCTGCTCTCCTGATGGGGTGATGGATCGGGTTGGAGGAGCGCGCCGGGAGCAGCAAGAAAGCTC
>JAVLVB010000001.1:11893980-11912493 GCA_032876305.1 Orestias chungarensis
AAGCGGGCTGGTCTTTCTAAAACCTAATCCTGCAGCCGGAGCGTCTACCTGATGTTTTATGCAGTGTTTTCTTAACCCTGCCGGGACATCCCGGGCACTGGGTCTACTGGGAGACTTCCAGTCGGCCTCCCGCTGGTTTGCTGTTGTCATTTAAACAGAGAACTTTATGTAAAAAACGCGATGGGAGAGATAAAAGGAGACGGAGGTAAAAACGGGGTCGGACTGAAAATGTCCTGAGGGAGAATTCCTCTGTCCTGAGCGTGTTGTGTGTTTATGCATATCAGAGCATCTAGAAGCGGACTGAATGTGAACGAGACAGTCGGGTCATTATTTAAATGGCTGAGTTACTCATGCAGTTCGATTCAAATAGTTTATTTAGCTGCTTTGTCTGCGTCGGCGCTCATTCAGATCTATAACACGGTGCACAGCGCCTCCTGGTGTCCAGCTGATTCTATTCCGTAATTCAGTTTCTCGTGTCTTGTAAAAGCAAAAAATAAAATATGATACTTAAAAAAATATGGCTTTTTATCTTCTTTACGCCCTTTGGAAAAAAAACAAAAAAAAAACAAAAACAGGCAAGTTACTATTTATGCTTCCATACAAATGAACGCTGAAGTCATTTCTGATACAACAGCGCCATCTTCTGGCTACACTAACGAACAGTCACTTCATTCAATTTGCTTACTTCAGATAAATATTGAGTTTGTGATTTCCCACACAGAGTATTCACATTTACACGTTCTTTTATTATGCATATAATTTTGTCACTATTATTATTCTGTCACATCACAACCACAATTTCTTTGAACACAAAGTTGTGCATCATTTTTGCATTTGGTGGCCCTTTTTTTAAAGGAGTTCTTTACTTTGACAAGTGTGGAATCCAGCGTATCATCAATTAATCTCCCTCTGTTTTTCATTTCCCCTGTTTAACATGTAAGGAAGTCAAACTTGGGAAATTCTGCACGTCTGGCATCATAATTGGTTTGCTCTGCTATCTCCAAATAAACTACAGGGCAATGGTGCTTTAAAATTCAGCACAGGTGGCAATCATAAGCCTTTCTAATCTTCCTAAAAGTTCTTGTAGTTCTGTATCAAAATCCCACTGAATCACAGGCCATTCATATTCCACAATTTGTACTACAAGCTACGGCCTTGAAGTATAGGGAGCTGCCATTTATTTCCTCCTCCTCGTGCAGCTCAGGTTAAGGTTCGGAAGAGCCTTCCTCAAAAAGTTTGCTTGGGGTGACAGAAATGTGCACGAGGAAAATGGAGAGGAGAAGATGTTGTTTGTGTTCAAAACAACCAGTTACCTAACTGCCAGAAAATAAACCATTTTCTTAATAAGGTATTAATTTAAAAATTATTGGAAGGGGAACTCAGTAAGCTTATTCAGTCATAAAGTAACTAACATATTTGGTATTTATTTAGTTGTTGTCTTGCCAACAATCCTGTTCCCTTGTTCTACAGCCGGGATACACAAAACCAAACATGCCAACTATATGATGACCTCATCAAGCAACATTAATTGGTTTTCAGAACTTGCTGACGAATTAGCAACATGTGTACATCGTTCCAAAAATAGCTTTCCTCTGCTGCAGTCGTAATCAGCCGTAACATATCATCTTTGTATCCCAAAATACCTTATTAACTGTGGTAAGTGATCAGTAGTTTGAAAAATCAATTGCCCATAGTATTATCGTTTTCTAATTTAGCAAATTATTTTGTGAAAATTCACTTTCTTAAAACGATTTTGTTTATCCTACATTCCGTTTTAAACCTGATGTTACACAACACAAATCCTTTAAAGACTCAGGATTTTAGGGACCTTTAGTAAATGATCCATTAAACAATTTCAAGTGGATAAATGAAAATCTTTAGAGTAAGTAGGATCAAATTAAGATGTAGATAATCAACGTTTAATCTGTCTGACTGGACTAAGTATAGATTTCTTGTTTTGGAAAGGGCCTGGAAATCACGCATACATACACATTTTAATCTTTTTAAGTTCAAAACCCTTTACTTCATCTTAATCCTGAACCACATTAACCTTTTAAATAATTCAGTGTTCTGCAGGTCAACCTCTGAGGAATCCACCCAAACACAACAGCCTTTATACATAGACACAGTTTATGTCCTCATTTTCAATGATGGCCACTGAATGAATCAAGCTTTTGTGCCACATAAAATAGTTGCAACATTTTTTAATTTTCATTTGGGAGTCATATTATTTTAAAAGCACCGCAACACCGCATGGTGCAATAAAGACACGCCTCCGGCTAATCGGACTTCATTTTATTATAAGCTTGAATAGTGCAACAAAGTATTGCAACTAAAACTAGATATAATACTGGACTTATAAGATGGTGTGCAAGTGCTAACCTGCAGTGTCAGCAGCAACTGCATACATGGTGAGAAACAATCTTTGTCAAAATATTAGGCTAAAATGAAGCGTACAATGAAAGAGTCCTGGTCTGTCAAGTTTTTCAGTTGGTGTCGTAGTTCCGGATGGCTGATATGCTGTTAAAGAACAGATCATCTGCATAGCTTTGAGGTAATTGAGGAAACCATACAGCGCCCTGGTAGTTTGTGAACTACGAGTAAATGAGAAAGCATGAAGACTGAAAGCAGAAGCAAGTCCATTTTACCAACATGTGCACATGAGGGGCATTAGGTCCCAGTGAAGGAAGAGTGGAGGGGAAAGTTCGTGGAATAGGTAAAAGTAAAGTACAGCGAGTTCCAATATTCCCAATTCTCACAGCTTTAGAGGGACTTACCAATGACAGAGGCAAGGAAGGCAAGTGCTGGTACCAACGCTGTCTCTACACCTTTTTATCAGCAAGGATGCCAAATGAAAAAGCAGATACAACATAATACATTGACATATAAATAAAACATAGTTTGTGTAAGTCATAAATATAACAAGATAATAAACAAGTAGATCATGTTTTATAAAATAAAAAAAACATACTAGTTTGATATGCAGTATCAAAGAGAACATTAACGCTACTTTTAGGAAATAAAGAGAAGGTCCTGAGTTCTGACCCACATGCAGTGAAACTTTCCGGAGAATATAGATCAAAAAAATTAGGTTTACTTACAAATATCAGAAAATATGCAAACATAATAATGGTACAAGCTGGAACCATATGGAACGATGTGGAAAACCGGGAGATCTGAAATAGAATCCACAGGTGAGAACCTACATTTTTCATGAACAGCGTGAGTTGTGGACCCAAATGCAGAAGTGGAGACGATGGTTGATGGAGAAGATGATTTATAGTAGATTTGGATGATGGAATACAGGAACCACAACAACAACGGAACACAGGGAGCAAATAATGGTGAGGCGAGGAGAGAACAGCAGACAGAGACCAGCAGTGGAGACAACAAGGAACAAAAGGAACTCGGATAAAACTAGAGAACAACGAGGAGGAGGACAACGTAGACACGGACAGGATGCATGGGAACAACATTGTGGTAGAATCAAGCAGTGAGTACAATGAATACCCAACCTTAAATAATAGGAGGGTAAGTAGTGGAACATGACCTAATTTCTGAAATTATTACAGGTTTGTGTTTTATGGGGGATTTAGAGAGAGAGAGAGAGAGAGAGAGAGAGAGAGAGAGAGAGAGAGAGAGAGACACACTCTGGGACTGGGTGGGGAGCTTCTCACAGTTTGTGAGAATTTTCAATCAGGGGGAGGAATCTAGAATCGTACAATGGGTTGATTGTAAAGGAGAACCTAAGGTAGAGGCTGCTGAAGTGGTGCTGAGGAGAGAAGCTCATACAAGGATTGATGTTCCAGTTGCAGGAAAAAAAATGCAACAGATTCTGTAGATTACTTGAGTCCAGTCAGCGGGGAGAGGGTTCTCAGAGAGTACCACTGAAGGTCAACCCTCAGGCAGAGATTGACTGGTGAACTGCCTCTCTTACACTCCTTAGTGTTGAGGTTGATGAGGTTTACCTGTGTGAATCCTCAGCTGCAGCCCATTTAATTCAATTTAAGCAGCAGATGATATGCCTCCTTTTAAAAAAAACTGCGTGAAAACCTTCAGTGGACCTTTGGCAACATGGATTCTGAGCTTCGCTACTGTGTACTTTGGGACTCTGATTTCCAAAAATTATTGAAAACGTCTTTTTGGATAGGATCAGGACTTGGGGCCAATTAACAACAGTCCAGTTATGTCATGATTTACCTTCGTCTTAGAGTGTGTCAGTGACAGTGGGCCAAGTTTAGAGTCATCACTTTTTCATGTGGTTGTGTAAGCCCTTAAAACCGAATTCTAGGTTTTCAATAATGGGGAGAAATAATTATAAAACTGAAAAGTGGCCCTCTGTGTTGAATAATTTCATGTTTTGTTTCTTTTTTAAGAATTTCTAACATTATCTTGTTCTTGATAATCAACATTTTTTTATAAGCGACTACTTGTTACAGGTGCTATGTTTAATGTAGCTGGTGTGAAGATGACCTACTTTTTAGGTTAATTAACTGAAATGTTTTTTTATTTTATTTAAATGTTGTGTGGCAGCACAGGAACCATAAGCTAGTTTAATAAAAACTGGAATACTATTGTTTTCACATTATAAACATTAAAAAACAGGAATTAACATACACCTCAAATATGTTTTTAATTGTTGATACAGTCCAAAAACATGACAGTTAGAATCTTTGGGCATTCTAAATTGTCCTTAGGTGTGAGTGGCTGTTCCTCCTGTCTGTCTCTGTGTTTCACTGTAATGGACTGGTAACCTGTCCTTTACAGTGACCTGATTTTTGAGTCAATTTTTTTAGCTCTTAGGTGGTTCGAAGGACAGTTTAAACGCTAATGTGGTTGGGTTGAGTGAGACTTAAACTAAAGCTCTCATGAGCGTCAATCTCCTGCAGCTGTCTGGGGAGCAGACAGTGCAGCTACTCTTAATTGCTCAGCTGCACCATCTTTTCACATCTCCCTGCTGCTTGCCACCATGGCTCTTGGTGTGCACTGGGTGGTTAACTCAGCCTGGCTGCTGGTGTCAGTCCTGTTGCTGTCAGAAGCTCTGCCAGCTCGCTGGGTGCCAGGAAGCTATGCAAACAGCACCTCAGATGCATTAAGGTTCCTCAGTGACTACAACAGCACGGCAGAGGAGGTGTTCTTTTACAGCATGTCTGCCAGCTGGACATACAACACCAACCTGACAGACTACAACTCCAAGCTGGAGGTAGGACTATGTCTTCTCGTTCAGTTGTAGTGTTTGTTTCCTAATAAAGGCAAAATGCATCAACTTACCCTGCGCCATCAAATTATACAGGAATACAAAATATTGAGTGGAGACGCATTCTGCTTCTTCATAACGTGCAGATTTTGCAACAATAATCTGGGCCTGTCCTTTCTTTAAGCAAATTACTTTTGTCCTTTGCAGCTTACAGTTTTCTGTTTAGGTGGCCAAAGCCTGAATGCTTTTTGGTGCCACATCAGGCCCCTTAAGATAAACAATAAGTTTGAATTTAAGATTGCAGATGACGGAGCAAAACGCAATGAATGAAATATGCTAATCAAGAGTGTGGTATAGATCTAGGACTATTTCTATAAAGTGCTTGTAGAGCAACTCTTATTTTGTGCTGTTTTTACATATTTATCTGATGTAAACATCCTAAAACAAGAAAATGGTCTTGCTATACAGAGGTACCTGACAGGGATAATCATAACATTTTGTTTTCCTGATTAGGATGCCATATAGTGATAGTAGTATTTTCCGAACTGTTTTGTTTGATCGATTAGATTTGCTTAACTGTTAGTTCAACCTTCACAACATTTAGACATTTATGCTCAAGAGTTTCTCATTTCTTTGAAAAAAAGCGAATTGTTTCATTTCCTCTTTTTTTTTTTTATAACATCATTTGCTTAATTATATCTGTTAAATTGAACTATATTTATGAATGTTGAATATTTTTAGCCATACAATTAGTCAAATTGAGTCCTTGCAAACAAAAGTTATAGTTGTCCAAATCCAGAAGAAAGATTTATTTTAGATTAACCTCAATTTTTACTGATTGTATTTTTTACGGCTGTACACAGGGGGGTTAATCATTAAGTTGTTTCTTATTCTTGTAAATATTTTGTACTTTGCTCAAACTAGAGCTATGCTAAGTATTTGCAGTAAAAATGGGGAAGCAAATCATTTAGTGCCGGTGTTTGTTTACCCAACGTAACCCGTGTTTCCAAAAACATGTTTTATGCACATCTTGCATTAGAAAGGGTTGTATAACTGCCGCTAATTGTTTTTTTATTTCTCACTTGGTGTGGTTTTTAGCTTCTTAAAGTTTTTGCAAATAAGGGGAGATGGAAAAGGATTTACTGAATATGTTTTGATATACTGAAGTTATTCTATTGGCTCTGTTTTTGTTTTGTTTTTTTACAACCATGTGTAACAATAACCTGTAGAGAAATAAACTGACTGCATGCCTCAAACCAGGAGGACATTTTAAAATTTGTTCAAAATCCACACAATTAGATGGAAACATGGCCTTTAATGGTAGACTTGGTGTTGTTATGAGCATTTTCAGGTATTGCCAAAAAACGAGATCTGAATTTTACCCTTGCAGAGCAAAATTTTTATTATGGAAACATGACCAAAATATTTATTTCGTACATAAAAATGGGTCTAGGACTGTTGCTGACATGAAAAATTGATGTTGAAGAATTAACTACTCTTCCTCATTCTGAAAACGTGATAACATTTTGTAAGTTATCAATCTAATTGGGCTGTCTGTAATCTTTTACAAATTAACAAGCTGTTGTGAAAATCTTAATAGTGATGCAAGAATGGCACCAAAGCGAAAGAGTGCTCTGTTGCTCTACACACAAAGCTGAAATGGAATCTTGCGTTCGCTCTCTTTTGAAACAAAAAAGTGAGCTCTGCGGCAAAATCTTGTACTTTTTTATTGTATTTTTTTAGTAGAGACGCTTACTGTAAACAAAATCTAAATTCTCTGGTGATATGGTTTCAAAATGACTGTTCAGTCATCTGCTTCAATTTTTATCGGCCATGTCACTGCTAATCACAGTCATGCATGCGCTGGGCTGGTCATTGTCCTAACTGTGCTTCTTCTTGTCTTAAGATAGCTGCTAACCTTGTAGATCAAAACTTCTCTGAAGCCTGGGCAACAAAGGCCAAGCAGACTTTCTCTGAGGCTGTATTAAATTCTCTTTCTGAGAAAGATAGAAGGCTGATGGATGATATCAAGGTACTGGGTGTTGCCAACCTTCCCCAGAATGAGCGAATGGAGGTATTGTAGTCTTTATGCTCTATAATAGCAATAAGTTGACATTTGGTCACTTTTGGTCTATTTCCGTTAACAAACGTTTCTTTATAGTTTCAAACCATCCTGAACACCATGCAGTTTATTTATTCAACAACTAATGTGCATCCACTCCAAACTATAAGCTGGAGCCTGGAACCTGGTAATTATACTCCTAAAATTTAATGTTTTGCATATTGGGGAAACGTCAATTATTACAAAACATTTTTTGGGCTATAAGGGGACAACCCTGCACAGTTTCTGAGTAAAAATGGTTGAACGTGCCTCGGCAAAATTTCCGGAATAGGTGCCGAGGTATTTTGATGAAACGCGGTGTAGGAAGGTTTTAAGATGAAGTCCATTTCATCTTAAAACCTTAAGACTTCTCTGTTTTGTTTGATACATCAGCTCAATGCATTTGAGGGAGACACCTCAATTTGCAATGTGGGGGGGCAATTACTCAAACAAAAATAAAATGTTTTGTCTGTCGGTACAGAAAGAATCAAGTGTAAATTAGACCGTGTTGAAAATGCATCAGGTTTTACATCTCTCTTCACGTCATTTCTGGAGTTTGTCTGCTTTTCAAGCAATATTTTTAATTCCAATGACCTGGAAATTACATAACCTAAACTTCCTACTTTGATCGGCTTGAGTAGCCTTATGTTAGAGTAACGTTTGCTGCTTGTGTTTAAGGAAAAAGTTTATTTTTAATCAAAGAAGTTGTATGGTGCTAATATTCAAGGCTCACCTTGCTTTCCTGTTTAATGGGTGATTGCCATTTCTCTTGGAGAGCTCACAGAGATTCTTGCCAAATCCAGGAGCTATAAGAAACTGCTCTTTGGCTGGGAGAGCTGGCATAATGCAACAGGTGTCGCTGTTAAGGAGCATTATCCCCGGTATGTGGAGCTCAACAACAAAGCCTCTCAAGGCGATGGTGAGAACTATTGACATGGAATGAAGTGTAAAAAGTCAAAACTGTGCTTGGAAACAACTTTTTTCCCCCTCAGGCTTTACTGACACTGGAGCTTATTGGCGCTCTTGGTATGAGACTGAAACATTTAAAGAAGATTTAGAAAGGCTCTACAAGACTATTGAACCACTCTACCTGCACCTGCACGCCTTTGTTCGACGCAAGCTCTACAAGTTGTATGGACCCAAATATATAAATCTTAAGGGGCCAATCCCTGCACACCTATTGGGTAAGATATGTGGAACTACTGCACCAAATGAATGTGTATCAGATGTTTGAAGACTCATAACAAGATGTTGACCCTTAACAGTCGGCAAACCTTTTGTATAAACCAATTTCCTTCAGTGTCTCCCAGAGTAATCCATAAATGACTCCAATGCACATTTCCATCCTGACAGGAGATATGTGGGGTGAATCTTGGGCCAACCTCTATGACATGATGATGCCATTTCCTGGCAAACCCTCCTTAGAAGTCACTGACGAGATGGTCAGGCAGGTGGGGACAAAGAGTCAAAGTTTCTGCAAAAACTGATTAAAATAACATCTAAACTATATATTCTTGTTTGTTTCTGCAGGGCTATAATGCCACACACATGTTCCGTGTGGCTGAAGAGTTCTTCACCTCTCTGGGATTAAAGGAGATGCCTCCTGAATTCTGGGAAAGGTCAATGCTTGTTAAACCTGATGATCGAGAGGTTGTATGCCATGCATCTGCCTGGGACTTTTACAACCGCAAAGACTTCAGGTACAATGGCTAACACTAGAAGACCCAGATATTTTTGCCTTTCTTGCATGCACCACCCTCTGCAAAAAGTGTTTATACCTCTCAAGGTGCTAACGGTGTCCCTTGTTGTGGGAAATCCACCTACCCAACTGAGGTTGCGACCTGTAATGATGGAGGCCAAACTGCTGTTGAAATATATTCTCAAAGGGCCAACATGCTGCGTTTTTTTTCCATTCTTAAACAGCTGCCACCATTATTCTTTTTTTGTTTTTTAAGGCGCGGGCGGGCTCCTTCTCCCTTCTCTGTCCATCCAAGGAGTACCTGAGGGAGTTACACACATGTTGGCAGGACCCAAGGCCCTTTTTAAGTCTCTCCATGGATGGTCGGGTGTTGGCCACCATGCATGACTCAGCCAAGGCAGGCTTGGTGTGTATGACAATGGTTGAAGCTGCAGTTGCCTCACTCAACGTGTCACCAGATGAGGCTCTCCATCATGATGTTCTGTGCCCACGAATTCAATGTCGTGTTACAGAAGAACTTCTCTGTAGAGCTTACATCGCAGGATCACGTGTTTGCCACCTTGGCAATTCCTTGGCGCACTTCATGTTCGCGCTCTCTACATTGCTTTAGGATGCTGAGGGTGCAGCTGTGTGCTTTAGTGACGCAGCACTGCAGGGATTTGCACTGATGACCATAGAGCTTGGTCGAGTGATGTCTGTCTTAGTACAGACTCGTCGACAGGTTTGGCTGGCCCAGTCTACTTTGACGGAGATGTGTCATAGGACCCTCCGTAGTGGTCCTGTGGTTCCAGGGAGCTATTTGGTTCTGGTGCACTTGAGGCGCTGGAACGGACCGTTCAGGCACGCCGAACAAGGCAGCAGCTTTCAGGCCTCAACAGGGGTATGCCCCCTCCCCCTCCTTGGCGTTCAAAGTACCTGGTTGCAGGACCTGGGTCTAGGCCACCTCCTCCCAACTGTGTCAGGGCTGGGGAAATGTATTCACGTGGTGTACAGCAGGGTCCCAGCTGGGACTTTGGTGGCCCAGTCCGCCACCCGACCAGGCCGGTCGCTTTTTCCACCATCAGCTCAGTTACTGGGCTGCTCATGCCATGGACCCATGGGTGGTTGCCACTTTAACGGATGGTTACCGGCTACAGTTCCGACGATGGCCTCACATTTCTCACCGGGTCAAGGTCACTGTAATCACCGACACGGCGAAAGCTCACGCACTAGACTAAGATCCCTCCACCCTCCTGGCCAAGTGTGCAATCGAGGCAGTGGATCTTCTACGGCAACCCAGAAGCTTCTATTCAACGTACTTCCTCGTGTCGAAGGATTTTGGATATCAGGGGACTCGACAGGTATTATCTTCTTCACATGACGATGGCAGGCAGTCAGTGGCATGTTCAACTTTTTCAAAGATTTAGTGGGATTTCATTACGGACTGTCTGCACTTTGGGCCATCTAATCTATGTTGGCATGTCAGCTAACCCACTTGCACTACAACCTGTAAATCACGTTGTTGGAACGGCCACTTGAAAAGTCCATGTTTTATGCCCTGCAGGATTAAGCAGTGCACCACCGTGAACATGGATCAGCTCTTCACTGTACACCATGAAATGGGCCACATCCAGTATTACCTACACTACAAGGATCAGCCTGTAGGCTTCCGTCATGGAGCCAACCCTGGTTTCCATGAAGCTATCGGGGACCTTATGACCCTCTCAGTTTCAACACCTAAGCACCTGGAAGAGATCAAGTTGCTTGAGTCTGTGACCTATGACACTGGTAATAACAAAATATCCTCATATTAAATTGAGACTGATTGTGAAACAGAATAACCTCTGTGGATTTTCCTCAGAAATTGAACTAAACTTCCTGATGAAGACTGCTCTGGAGAACATGGCCTTCCTTCCTTTTGGCTACCTCATTGATCTCTGGAGATGGGATGTTTTTAGTGGAAGCACTCCTCCAGAGAAGTACAACTCTGCTTGGTGGAAGCTCAGGTGTGACTGATTAAATAAAACGTGCATATTAAGAGTAGTGTTTCCATTCAAAGTAAAACTCTGCCACAACAATCTATAAGAAACATTTTCAGATGGCAATGTGATGGTAAAATTCCAAAACCTAGGCTCACCCTTTTAAACAATTTGTATTTGTATTAATTAATCTCTTCAGAACAAAGTACCAAGGAATATGCCCACCTACCAGACGTACAGAGGAGCACTTTGATCCTGGAGCAAAGTTCCATATCCCTGGAAATGTCCCATACATCAGGTAAAAATCTTCCATGCTTAAGAGGCTCATTAAAGTAGAATTAAAACTGTTCAAATATGTAGAGCATGCTTTATAAACTATTGATTCTACAATATGCTCTGCTGTGTTGAGTAGGGATAGAAGGTACACACTAGGTCTGGTCAGTGACCTCAGGTAAGCTCCTCTCACCCACCGTGAGAGGAATGTGACTGACATTCAGTCAAAGCCAGCTCTACTTCTTTGCACACTGTCCGCATCTGCTGCCCAGCAAAAACCTCTAGTCCTACCAATCGTAAATCGACTGTCTGTCAAGAAGGATGGTCTTTAATCAACATTGGACGGCACCTACAGTTGTCTGTTACCAACAATTGCACTGTACACATTTGGTGAATGCATGCAGACACATGCATGCTTAAGGACAATCTAGGTAGACCAGTGATGTTACTGGACCATAGGAGGAAGCCATAGTACCTAGAGTGAATTAGAGTAAAGTTATTTAATCCTAAAATAAATTTTGCAAATGATAAACTAGTCTAGTAAAATCAGTTTGATTTACAAACATTCATTTATACATGGAAATAGGGATTAAGCTCAATTTATCAAATCAAAAATGATCAAACGAAACATAATGCAGGAGCAAATACACATACCTTTTTATAAATGAGCCTTATAGCACGTGTCCTATAAAGCAAATAAACATACTGCAGTTGTTTTATTTTTTTAGGTTTTTTTTCTGTCTGCTTCAGGTACTTCGTTAGCTTCATCCTGGAGTTCCAATTTCAAGAAAAACTTTGCGAGGCAGCTAATCACACCGGCCCTCTACACACATGTGACATCTACCGATCTGCTGAAGCTGGAGCCATTATAAAGTAGAGTTTTTAATTATTACACATACACACACACTATATCTCTCTATTCCTGCAGGAACTCTCCAATGACTTCTATTTGTCATGAATTTCTACAGCTTAACCCTAAATCTAACCCCAAGTAGCTATGGCAACCATAGCTTGGTCCTCATGAGGATGCATTTCAAAAGATGTCCCCATGTAGCAAAAACAAGTAAACACATACACAAAGGAATTATGATGCTTAAAAGTGATACAGTATGTTTTCCTCTTTCTCAAGAAAAGTTCTCGAGGCCGGCTCTTCAAGGCCTTGGCCTGACGTCCTCCGAGACGCCACAGGCACATGTGAAATAAGTGCTACCTCCTTGATCAAATACTTTGAGCCCATAACCAAATGGCTGGAAGAGAAAAATGTCAATGAGACTCTTGGATGGCCCGATGTCGACTGGGTTCCACCTGTGCCTGAGGGCTACCTTGAAGATGTGTAATAAAAAGCCTAAGTTGTATAGAAACTAAAATTGTGTCTTTATCTTAAATGACTCATTTACATGGAGATCACCTGAGGTAATAGGAAGAAAATAGGCATGGGTGAGACAAATAAAAAATAAAAAAAGACCGCTCCCATGCAAGCTGGAGGGATGCAGCTTTGATAAATGGTGCTAATAAAAGCGTTCCAGCAACTTTGTCTCACTGGATTAATGCATGACCTGGTGAGCTGTCTACATGTGCATGCTACTGAAAGGTCTTTAATAGTCTGTTAATAGGACATCTTCTTAGTGCAATCATGTTCTAAATATGGGCTGTTGGTAGAGAGCATACACTTTTGGTTTACAGTAGTTTTAAAACGTTTATTTTCATTTTGTGTAATAAACAAATGGCTAGACTCTACTTAAGACCAGTCTCTTTTAATATGTAAGAAATCTGCTGATAACATTATTAAAGGTCCAGAACTTTAGAGACACTTTGAGAATAAATAGGTAAGTAGACAAACATTGTGCCGTTTGTGTTTGGGCATATAAAATATCTCCACCTAAAATATTCCTTAAAATCCAGGTGAACCTCAGTTCCCCACATTACGGTTCATGTCAACTGCCACTTTAAGGTTCAATTAAGAGCTCTCAATTTATATTTTGCAACAGTTTATATACAGTCTAAAACAAACTTGAAATGTAGCAACTATGAAGTCTTTGAAAAGCTGAGGGTTTGCTCAAATGAAAACTAAAATACAAATTAAAGCTCCACAACACTGTCTGAAACTTTAACAAATATGTTTGTTGCATTTGATACTGATACAATGACAATACAGTGGCTTGCTAAAGTAGGCATACACATTAAACCTTTCCATATTTTTTCATAAACACAAGCATACGCATATTAGATTTTTATGTGAATTCCAGATACAAAGTGGTATACAATTGTGAAGTGGAAAGAAAATCTAATAAGCCAAAAATGTTTTCATTCTATATATATATTCCTGCTCAGATTTTTGTGGAAGGACACCAAATACATATTAAACATTTGAGGGTTTTTTTTTAATGCAGTTCTTCGGTTATAATGGTTTAAACATTATAACTAATATCTTTATTGATATTATTATGATGGTATGATTCAGTGACTTCTAATCTGTTTTCTGCCTTAATTAAGCTTATCTGCTTCACTGGTCACTGCTACTCACACAACATAAACACTGATCACATAAAATGCAACAAAGTTTGATAAACTGATACAAGAGGATGACACCCTCTAAGAGGGTGAAGAATACGCATGGTAAAAGCAAGATTCGCAGTCTGCGCTTGGCTTCTACAGGTTCATTCCTTCACTCTGCATCTGTTCATTGGCATATTTTGTACACTGATTATTGTTACAATAAATCTTGTTTTCATACTTAACCATCATAATTATTTTTGCTGATTTTACTGTTTGGGTCTCGAAACTGGAGAGATGGATACGTTGATGCACAGAGGGGAGAAACGTGCAGTAGTGGGGGCTCATCCGGCTGTCAAGGTGCCAACTGAGACCAGAACCTGCAAGAAGGATTTGAGACTGCTCAGACTCTGGATTGGTTAATTTATTGATTTAATTTGTGACCTGATCTGTGGATTTGGTCTGTAAATCAGTTGGTTAATTGATTAATGACTCAATGATCTTGACACTTCAGGAAACTTGCGTATGAAATTAGACAAAATAAGTCTCCACCTGTTTTACAGGCACGCCTCATGATAAGAGTGACAGAGATTAGAGGATTAAGAAAGTGTTTAGTCTGTAAACCAAGCACTACTAACAACAGCACGCCGAGTCAATCCTCTGATGAAGTGTGTTCTGGTGTCTAGGAAGCAGATTACAGCGCTTTTATTGGCCCGGGAGCTTGGAACATACCGTGTCATATGTTCTGATTGGCTAGAAGTGAAAGTTTGTGAAGAAAACGTCCCTGTGAGAAACTGAGAATGAGTATGAATGGGATTAGTCACCTTTAACCATCAGCGAACTTACGGCGCTTTTGGGTTATAGCAAACATTGAAATAATAATTCTAGCTAAAACCACAAAACCATTTGGACTCTTAATAGCTGGTACAAATACATGCAGGTTGTGCGAATGTTTGGAAATTCATGGGGATTTTATGGGTAAATCACTTTCTCCCACTGTTTCATTCAGCATCGCTGCAATTCACAACAAAAGAAAACATCTTACAGCTCAGTGCGCCACCGATTTCTGTTAAAAAGTCACACAACACTAGACTCTATATGTGGAGTAACCTAAAATTAAGGCCAGTGGCTCAAACTAATCAAAATCAAAAAGGTAAAATCAGGGCTTAAAAATCCATTCATGGTTTTATTCTACCGGCAGTAGTAAAATAATCATGCAGAAAATTGAATTTTACAGATGAATAATCCCATATTTAAACCAGATTGTGTGCAATCCCTTGTTATTGAGAGAAAATAAATCCAGCTGCCTGAAAACAAAGATAAAACGTCTGCTCTGATAAAGATCGTAACTACACCCTGCATGTGTCAAACTCATGGTGTGCGGGCCGAAACCGCCCCCCCCCAGATGCTCTAAACTTGAAAAAAATAGAATCTTTTGATATTGTAATTGTGCGCATGAATATTATCTTGTCACTCAAGCACTTTTGCCTGTATTGTGCCACATTAGATGAGGGTGGGAAGACGTTTGATGTGTGCGAGGTGCTTGTAAAAGGAAGACACAGCAACTCATTCAAATCCTATCTGCAAGTTGATGTGTTTTATCAAACTATTCCACTATAATTAGCCTTTTAAAAACGTTTTGGATCTTGATGTGGTCCAAGGTGAAAATGAGTTTTACACAGTTGCTCTTTTTGATTTCAATAACATGGGGACAAGACACAAAAATGAAGGAAAACTGGTTCCTTCTAAAAAAAACAAGGGAAAGACCAGAAATCATACAATCGAGCTTCATGTGATTAACTAGTTAATCACTTGAATAACTAATAATAAATTATAAACTAATCAATTAACATTTTAAGAAACAAATTAATAAGCATAGGGAACCTAATTCAACTTTTACCACAGCAGTAGAGAGTAAATCCTGCCCTGCTCCTGTATGATTATAATAATAATAATGGTCAGTTCCCTATTATGGATGGAAAATCTGGCCGGAAAATTGCCATGATACCCCAGTCTCGCAGATGGTATAGGCTGAATAACCTAAAATCACCTAAACTCTCTTCGTTAATACCAGGCAGGTACAGCAGAGGGCAGCAGATACTTCTGCAAACCCATGTTTTTTTTTTTAGAAATGGATGAAATGTCTGTGTAAGTAGTAATAGACAATTAGCAACACTGAAAAAATAAGCTAATTAGTCATATGAGGCTGCCTTAGTGTCATTTGTAGCTTACAGAATATGTAGAAAAGAGAAGGTATTAAAATGTAACTCTGAAATTCACAGATTTTAGACTTTATGAATTCAGGTAGAACTTTCCTGGAAATGAGAGAACAGAGTTAGATTTGCTCAGGTTGGATTTGGAATTATAATTTTGAGTAGACCTGGTCTTACTTCTGGATTTGTTGAATTCATCTATAGAGGTGGTATGATCTGGTGTTCATACCATATCTGGTGTTGAGGTGTGGAACAGACAGGAGTTTCTGGTGGAGGGAAGACGAATGAATGGAGGGCAATGGAAGATTATTCTTTCCAGAACTTTTCCAGGTTGGTAGATTTTCCAGGATGTGATGATTCACGGGATGGACAGATTAAGGTAAATAGGCATGGAGAATAGGACTAGTGGTTTTGTTTTTAGCTGTGAGAGAAATATGTACAAGATTAGACATGCCTTTTCAATTTTTGATTTTAAATCCCTTCTTAAAATGCATCTGTTTTCCTTGGCTTTTTCTTCCATCTGAGATGTTTGAGTTTGTTTAAATGTGCTTTATTTTATTTATGGATTTTATCTTATTTTTTTCGTACTTTTGTTGTTTTATGATTTATTATTGTGTGTCCTAGCACTTTGGTCTTTTGCTTTATAACCAAAATTGGTATGGTATGGTATTTTTGTTTCACTGTAAAGCCTTGATTCTGACTATTTAACTCTAAATGTCTTATGGTAAGTCGCACAAAGTTTGGTTATCTTAAATCAATGCCTTTTCAACCGAACATATTTTTTTAGTAGAAATTCCTTACATAATCTATTGAGTTAGGTAGAATAATGATATGTGGGACATATCATTTTTAAAATCCAAGTCACATTTTTGACTTTCAAGTCTGTTGACTTCATCTTACCATTCAACTTGTATGTTAAACCATGAACCCAACCAAATTAGTTTATGAACTTAATTTGCTTACTTCCAATTATGCATCTGAAAAATAATTTTATATTATAATAATGTGTATTTTATGGGCCTTTTGTGTATTTAGGGTATCACTGAAATTGAACCTTAACTTTAGAGCCCATATGTTGATTCTGTTGTTCATGGAGTCAAAGATTCAATCACTAAACAAACATTTATCATAACATCTTTGTTAATTTTTTTTAATCAGTTTTATGTTAAAGTAATTATCAGATCTTTGAGGAGTTTGAAACTCAGCTTGTGACCTTTGGAGTGTATGCTTGCAGATTGTGTGGAATAACCTTCAGCAGGCAGATAACAGCTAAGCTGGGAAAGAATGTGTGGAGCACTGAATTAACAAACATACACTTGTTCTCCTCTGTGTCGAATCTCTTCTAACTGAAGGTAAGTTCAATGGCTGTGATATTTAAAATATTTTCATTTCTTTTTTAATTAAACTGTCAGAAATCTTCAGGTGTAGTTTAGAATGAAGATTATATATCACATTTATTATGCAAACACAACGATGAGATAATGCATTTTATATTAAAGCAGGTTTCCAATAAACGGTGGGAAAAAGAGAAGATAACTAACACTGATATGCACATTTAGTAGCACAGAAAATGTCTCAAATAGTCTGTAAGAAAAAATAGGTTTATTTTATTTTATTTAAAATAATTATATTCCAGGTAGCCATATTTGTGTTAATCTACTATATTTAAAATGCTTTCAGCTTTTAGTTTACCAATTAAAGTATTTGGGCAACACAGCAACAAACCTTCATTAAGAAGGAAATATGAACTCAGTATTTTTAACATTTAGAACCTCGGAACATTAAGGTAACTTATAAAAAAGTGACATTTTTATTTATTATTAGCATAACATAATTACTTTTTTTTGTATTTACGACTTTTAGAACAGTTTAATAACTGCCAATATTTGTTGGATTGTACATTGCACCAAATTGAGCCTAATAAATTGTGGTGAACCTACTATACAATAAAAATAGCTCCATCACACCTTCTGCAGACATTAGGTTGCATGCTAAATGTTACAACTAATAGCAAAAAAAAGTGGAAAAAGCTGAAAAAAATGTTAATGTTCGGAAAGGTTAAAGGAGAAAGCATAATCTTTCTAAAAAAAAAATGACTGCATCGGGACAAAACGGATCATCACTAATACAAAGTAATGGAAACATTATTTGCTTCATGACTGTGGATTGATCAAGATACTAGATTAGTTTCTAATATTTTGATTGGGTAGACAATAAAACACAATATTTTCTACCGCTGCAGTTTAACAGTTTGAAAATATTTATTTTGTAGACATTTGTACCTGATTTTGTTTAGTAAAAAGAAAATTTAAATCATTTATGCGTTGAAGAAATTACGTTATGTGATAATGAATTAATTTAACTTTAATTAATTTCCCTTTGGGATAAATAAAGAAAATTTGATTTGATTGATTTAAATTATGGGTTTTTGTCCACACTGACAGGCAGCATGGCAGGCAAAAAGTGTTCTGGACTTTCGGCTCTTCAAGTGACACTGAGCGTTCTTCTCGTCATCATGACAGCCGTCTGTGTGGCGCTGATTGTAGTTTTGGTTACGAGGAGAACAGACACAGGTAAGC
>JAVLVB010000001.1:11921358-11947344 GCA_032876305.1 Orestias chungarensis
TATATATATATATATATATATATGAAAAGTGTCACCATAATCAATGTAATATCTATCTTTTTCCTTTTAGGTCAGCACATGTAAACCAGCTTTGGGTCACAGCTTTGCAGCAGGAACAATAGACGGCGGCGGGGAATTGAATTTCACCCAAGGTGGTTTGATTATTACTTACTCTTACCTTAGATTCCAGTCTAATACTTTTTGCTCATGTAGGTTGTGTTTCTCGCAATGTGTGAAGGTTCTGTGGAAGGAGACCCATTCTGGGATGGAATCAGGGATGCTCTGGTGGGCCCGCCATCAAATCAGACAAAGGAATGTCATCATCCCAAACCGATCCTTTTCAGCACAGGCGAGGTGAGGCATAGCAGAAAGTGTGTTATTTTATTTTACCTCTGGTTACTCTGAAGAAACTTTAAATGTGAGCTTTGAACCTTTCCTAACTTCTTCATGTTTGTGGTGCACAGATGAAATGGCCTCTCCCTTGGCATCCTGAGATCGTGGATGTTCAGATCATCACTATCGGATCTGTTGCAGTCATAGCCGTCCCTGGAGAAATGACGTAAAAATATTTTTTTTAAGTATCCCTAACAACAGAGAAGCTGACTGTGTACTAAATTTGCTTTTGGCATTATTGCTCATTATTCTTACGTATGTGGGTGTTTCCGCAGCACCATGTCAGGGAGGAGGTTGCGAGAAGCTGTCAAAAAGGTGAACAGCACCATGGACACAGATATTTTCCAGTGCATTGTGCGGCTCTGATGTCCTACTATGTGTTGTTGTTTACCAGGAGCTGGAGTCTGCAGGTACCTTCAGGAATACAGAGGTGGTGATTGCTGGACTTAGTAATATCTACACTCACTATATAACCACTTACGAGGAGTACCAGGTAGTTCTCTGCTTAGAATAGATTAGATGAAATATGTTGTCTAAATCAAGTGTTTGTGAAAAAATTTATTTAAAGAAAATGTTTTATTTAATTAAATTTTTTACCAATAGTTAATTGTAGCTACTTTCTCAAATAACCAAGAAAATTTACGCTTGTGTGTTTCAGGTGCAGCGATATGAAGGAGCATCCACCATCTATGGTCCACACACACTCACTGCTTACCTGCACAAGTACAGTGAACTAGCAAAAGCCATTGCCCAGGTGTGGACAGGCAAAAAAATTAGTTCAATATGATTAAATAAATGAATATGTTTTTGTTATATATATATATATATATATATATATATATATATATATATATATATATATAGATGGACTAAATTCTTTGTATTGTAAGTGCTCGACTGCAGGGGGGTTTAATTGTTTAGTGTTGGTTATAGCAGAAGGAAAGTGTTTCTTTAATTGTGGGATACTTAAGAATTAAATGACAGCTGTACACTCTTAAGTCTGATCATCTGAAAGCAGGAATTTTAAAAATGGTAGCAGGGTATGATGGTGAGAATCGACCGACAGCTGCAAGGTGTGGCTGAGAAAGCAGAAGGAGGAAAGCACCTGTCATGTATTATGTTTTGTTTTCCAATTGTTGTTCAGACATTAGTATTTTAAAGTATAGAAATGTATCAATACAGAAATTGTCGTATTAAACATTTTTTCCTTTTATGTGGCTCTGTGTTTTCAGAACCGGGTGTCCGAGTTACCTGCTGGTCCAGAGCCTCCCTTCTTTACTGAGAACCTCTTTAGTTTGATGGGTGCAGCAGCATCTGACAGAAAACCTGAGAACACAAGCTTTGGAGATGTTCTGGAGCAAGTTGCTCCCGTCTATAGACAGGTAGGACGCCTGCATTCAAGCCTTCAGTAAACGGCTCAGCTTTTTAGCACTGAAGCTGCTTATGACACATTTCCAGCTAGACTGGAAATGTGTCATACAGTAATCATCTAAAATCTATCCTTGCTTGAATGTAGACATACTCTTGATTTTGATAGTTCCTAAAAATGTTACTTGCATGTTTTTTAGGGTGATGTTGCCTCAGTAACATTTATAGCTGGAAATCCTCGACATTCAGGAGACATTGTAAGGAAAGGCGTTTATATATTTATAAGCTTTCCAAATTTTTACTGTGACGATTGTCATGAAATTCAATTTTGCCTCTTTACGAACATTCTTTCTTTTTCTTCGGTGCAGAGAGATAAAACGTTTATTACAGTGGAGATCTACGATAACAGAACAGACACATGGGAGGTCGCTTACACTGATGCATCATGGGAGACCAGGTTGGTTTACCAGTGACTTTCTCTGTGAAGAAACAAATAAAATAATTAGAACTCAGCTAAATTCTGAAATGAAATTTGACCAAGCCATTCGGCACAGCAGTGTTTGTGCTTGACCCCAAGTTTGATTATTGCAGGTTTCACTGGCTAAAGGGTTCGAATCGACAAAATAATGCCACCGTTGAATGGTACATCCCCCCCTCAGCTCCGGTCGGCTCCTACAGAATCAGACATTTTGGACATTACAAACAGCTGAATGGCCTGAAACCCGTCATCACGCCGTATGAAGGGTCATCCGATGTCTTCACAGTCGTGTCCAGCTACTACTATTAACTTGGTCCACCCGTCCACAATGACAGTTCCTGATCACGGAAGAACAGATCAGCCTACTTCCCCTGTTCTTTAGATGTAATGAATGAACCACAACAAAATGAAAAAATAAAAAACAGTTTTACCAGGTAATAAAATTACCCTACGCGAATTAATTTCTTTGCATTTAGGGGAATGTTTTTAGTTGTTCTTGATTCTGTTTGATTTTTACAGACAAATATCTCAACTTTGAGCCTCCCATGTTAATATTTTGTCCAATTCCAGTAATCTTGTCTTTTAAAAAAAAAGCAATTGTCTCCCGCCACACGTTCGTGATTGTCTTTTAACTTGGTTGAAATTCTGTCCTTATTTCTCAGTCTGAAGATTTCTCTCTATTAAAATGACAAACTCACGTTTATAGCAAAAATATTTATTTTGAACTTGTCACTATAGAAATGTCTGAGCCAGGCAGGGATAATACATCACAGGAACGATAATTATCAACACAGCAGCATGAGTAAGGTCACCACATCAACACTGACGTGCATTTAGCAGTTTAAGGAAGTCAGCAGACAACTGAGCCTCAGTCAAGTAGAACACATCAGAGGTTTTGGGGTTGCAGAAGACTACAGATGTTACTTTGTACATAACAGAACCCACAAGTGTGATCATTGTCACTTTCCATGAAATGAACCAACGCATGCTTTTCATCAGTTTAAGGAGTCGAGGTTTACTTTTCGGACACGTGACGCTCTTTGTCTTTTTTAAGCCGGCTTTCACATTCACTATCACAATGTCCTGGGGATGGATCGCTGCTGTTTTCTTCTCCAACTTCACTAAGCAAAGAATAGAAAAAATGCGATGCGGCTAAATTCGGATCCCCCGACCAATGACAATACAGATATTCGACAGTGGAGCCCTGCTGCCCTGGAAGCCCTTTTCACATTCACAGATTGTTTACAGATTATCTGTCCGTAATCTCATTTCACAGAACTGAAACCTCTTTTTTGTCCAGGTAAACTCTGGTAAACTAATGGAAATAACAGGAAAACAGTTTGCATATTGAGTTTGGATGATGATGATGGTTTTCCCTTTTCAAATTTAAAGTGCTCGGATGTAAAAACAAACATGCATCTCTGTTCATTCTGCAGTCAGATCAAACACTTCTTGAGTGATGGATCACTGCACATAAAGTGACATTACAGGTACATTATTGATGCTTAAGTGGGAGATTCTTCCTTAGTTTCTTATCAAAGACAACCGGACATTCAAGACCATCATTGTTTTTTAATTAAATCTAATATTTTATTTTGACTTCATATTCAGAAGCAGCTCTTAAGGAATAAAAAAATAACTAAAGTAATCATTCACCTTGCTGTGTGTCTTCCTCTCTAAACCAGAGCTAGAGCATTTTGTCGCGTTTCAATCCCAGCTTCATGTCAACTTTGTTTATAACGCTGTGTTTATTCAAGGCACAAACATTAAATTAATTTAAAAAAATATAAATGTATGAACTATTTAAGCACTCGCTGTCAAATAGACCAGTGTCCTCATTTATTTCTGTTGTTAGATTCTGGATGAATCTTGACCATAAGCATGGAATAAATGAAGGTACATCCATGAGTTCATTTGAAATCAAATCCATTTTTAGCGTTACCACTTTTTTGTTGATGACACGCCTTTGCAATTTGATGTCTATTTGTTTTTTTTTGTCAATATCTATGTTTTCATGCTTTTTGATAACATTGTTTACGTATCCACCTTCTCCATGGATGATGTCATGCGTTAGATAATCTAATAGCGGCGTCTCCAACTCTAGTTTATTTTAATACAGAAAGCAAATTGTGACTGTTTTTGAGGCCATAAATGGATTTAATTATATCGCTTAATATTATCTAAACAAAAATTTGAATTAGATCTGCTGTATCACAGCTGTTAATCCTGCAGAAGCCAACTTTTCCCTCTGTGGAGCGTCCAGTGTAGGGAAAGTGCGACAAGGATTTTGCTCTTCCGTTGGTTTATGTTCACAAGTTAAAAGAGCACACCTGCAGGGGTTTTGCTCATTACTTTAAAATGTATTTTACTCCAGAAATTTGTTTGGATTCCTCATCTCTTTGCAACCACTGGGGTCAAATTAAATCTGTATCAACAAAACACGTAGAAAAATATGCATATCAGACATATCTGAAGTTCAACTGAAACATGTTCGTTTTGTGTGTAAAGTTAAAACCAAACAAACAGTTTTGATGCAGCTGCTGTCACCATACTGGGAGTAGCTAATATAATATATCTTACATCTATTTTTTAAAGGTTTCTTGTCTTTATGTAGTAAAATAGCATGAGACATCTCAACCATCTGTTCTTCATACTTGGCAGCTTTCATCACAAACATGTGCTTATGCTTAAAATGTCTTTATAAAAATACAAAATTTATGTCAACGATGAAAGGAATGTTTGTTAATATTAAATGGAGACTAAACCGAAGCGAAGAAACGAGTCAGAGTGACGTTTCATGATGATGAAGGTCAGTTTGACAGGCAGCCGGAACTGGGGGTGCCCTAAGGCCGAAAAGCAAGAAACAACCTCAGACAGAGCCGACGTACGAGAGACTCAAGATGGGCATCCAACACTTCAAATAAACTTGTGAGGACAACCTTTTAAACATGTTTCCATCAATTCTGATCAAATACAACAAATGTTGACAGTGTTTTTAACACATGGTATAAATTCTGTAAACGCATATGAAAGTCCTGTTACCAAGTCGGAACGTTGTTGTGGGACAAGTTATACCGTGAAGGAGTCTTTAACTTGTCCAATATCTTGGACTGATATCAAAGTCAACACGGATTCAAATGAATACCTGAAAACATGTTTGAAACATGTCAGAAATGTATAGAAACATAAGAAATTTGTCAAAACACACCACAGCATGGCCACTTTCAGATGTATGTTATGATGCTTTCTGACGTTCTGGTCCTGAACTAATTTTTAACATCTTACTGTTTTTTTTTTCTTAGTTTACGTTGGTGTCCTTTGCTCTCCTTCAGGGGGTTTTGGTGATGTCCTGTTTGCTCATCAGGACCTCCAGCAGACGCAGCTTTGCTTTGAGCTGTTTGTATTCCTGGTACTCCTCCTTTATCGGAGTGCGGTCCTCTTTTTGACACACTCTGTGAAGAAAACCAGTCACTTTATCAGCTACATATATGGCTGCTTAGTAACAGAAAAAACTCCTAATCCTGATTATTTAGGTTTGTATAAATGTATAAGAAAATACAATAAATATAATCTTAATTTTTCAGGTCTGTGTTCAAGTTTGGGAAGCTCTTTGTTTCACTTGAAGTAGAAAAAAAACAGTGAACATGTGGGAAATGGGTCTGAATTGATGTTTCACTAATATCACAAAAGTATGTAATCATGTAGTTTATATACTTTTGAAAAGCTAATGCTAAATTGTTTAATTGCCAAAAAACTGAACCATGTTTTCTGAACCATAGCCTCACATGTGTGTTGACTATTTTTGGTTAATCATGCTTTTAGAAAAACCTCAGACTATGATTTCAAGGAGGTAGATGAAGACAGTTCCTTCTTCGTTTTGCCTTATAATATTTTTCTAAACAATACTTTCAGTTTTCCATTTCTAAACAGTCTATATTTTCTGTTTGCACACAAGGTTTTTATCCTACGTTATAAAGTGTGTTTAACATAATGACTGTTAACATTAAATTTTTTGTCAAAATTAACAAGTTGCACTTTAAATTTGGTTAATCTCACTTTTCTACAATAGATGTTTTTTTATTTGATGTTTTTTTTATGATGTTTTACATGAGAATTTAGGCCCAAGATAAAACACGTTATTCGTGGTGTAAATTAAAGTATTTTGAGGATTGTTAACAGACATACCGTCCCGTCTGACGGTAAAACTCGTCCTCAAATTCTCTCAGAACCTTCCTCCTAATCTTCTTCTCAGCTCTGGTTTGCCGTAAACACTCCAGCAGCTGAGACCTGAACCAACAGCAGGATAGAAGCGTTTATAGAAGATATAGAAGATATTTAGCTCCGTTGTAACGTAAAACACATATAAGGCAGATTCAATGCAACGTTTGTCCTGTACAGACGGACCTGGAAGCTTCGTGCAGGTTGGCCATGGTGAGAGCGCCCTGCTGACGGACAGCTTTCACCTCATCTATCGGGGACACGAAGGCCGGGTCGCTGTCCCGGTCGCTGTCCTCCTCGTGGACTGCTGGCCACGTTGCTTTGGAAGTGGGAGGAACTAGAACGTCGCTGACCACCGAGGATGTCAAAGATTCTTCATCCGAACCCTCCTCTTCCTCCTGAGGGACAGAAATAGAAAATAAATTACAATCTTCCTTTTCCAAACCTAATTCGTTTTCAAGTAACTTATTATATATATTTTTTTAACGACACAGAGCCGGCCCAGGGCACAAGTGAACTAAGCGTCAGCTTAGGGACCCCGAAGGGAATATTATTGAAGCTATATTGAGGAACGACCAGGGTAATAGAAGTCAAATGGGAGCAATTACAGTGTTTATTTCCTGTATTTTTAACTAAATCTTTTGCATATCGTTTTAGTTACATAGATTTACAAAGCTAAGAGTGACTTCATCTAATTGTTCATTGTTTGTGTTACCATTTGTGTTACTTCATTTCAGGTAACTGTTTTTTTACTAGTCTGTCAGCGGTTTATAACATGATACAATAACATCTATTGTTTAAAAAAACCACTGTTACAAATGTAACGGCCATTCAGATACAAAATTAACAAATAATAAAATAAGGCTGAAGTAAAAGTACAACAGGTATCTATTATCCAGGTACCGCTGCTTACCAGGCACCAATTTTATTGTTCAGCTTTCTATAGAATTAAACAAGCAGACATTATTAGCTGTTTATAAACTGAAGTGACGGGTGATGCAGAAATTTAAATAAGGGTTAATTGTAAATAAGAAAAATGGGTTGCATTTTGAGACAGCTGAACAGCAGTGCTCAGCAGTTAGTGCGATGGGGGGAAGGGTTAGTCATTTCATCGTCATTCAAGTATCTGTTACTCGTAAATTGTTTCTGAAAGCTGCTTATCAGCCACAGTTGTGTGAGGTATTAAACTCTATTCTGCTTATTTTTATTTTTTCATCCCTCATTGTGAGGATTTTTCTACAGATTTTAGCCATCTGTAAAACTGCCTTCTTTTAGGAAACGTTGTCGTTAGCTCCAGCCGGCCCATCCCTTGACCGAATAGATCTGGGAAAAAGTATGTTTTTGTTTGTTTTAGAAAGTGTTGAAGGTGAATCTATCTAATAAAAAAAATGTAAAAAACTAATCTGAAGACACTCAAAAAGAGTTAGCAAATCATAGAGTAGGATTTTAGACCCTTGTCTCAGTGAAGAACTAACATCTAAATTTCCCTTATGTTTAACTTTTCTGTCTGCCAACCTTCAGGCACCCTCACCGTTTTGGGGTTTATCAGGAATGCATTGGTTGCAGCTTTATTTCCTCTGCGCTGTGGCAATCTTTGTAGCATCCTGCAGCATTAGGCTGAGTTTTTATTTACTTTTATATATCTAAGTGTTACTTGTTGCATGTTTTTGTTCTTGCTCTAAAACCTATTGTTGCACATTACTGTTGAACTTTTTTAAACCGAAATGTTGGAACGTTGTGTAAATTAAACCCAGGCCACTCTTATAGCTGTGTTACTCTTTAAGATAAAAAAACATATGTGGCAACCTGGACGTGATTTATCATTCTTAATTTGATATTATTCATATTATTATTTCAATGGTGTGACTTATGTTTCTGATTATTTTACATTTGGAGATAAAGCAATGCCATAATTTGAACATATAACAGATACGTGTGTAAAGACATGTCAGGATGTCAATAGGAATTAAACACTGCTACAGCTGCATTGTATCTATTGTAGGTGTGTGAATGATCACCAAGTGATATTGACTGAAATTGAGGGCCCCAAAATCCAATACTGGCCGGTCCTGTCTTGACATAGCAACAAATACACACAAAACAAACATATATATTTTAAGTCATACACCAGATTAACTAAATGTTAAAACATATTAACAATTAACCATCCAAACTCTATTTATGTTTTCATTTTACAAACAAAAAGGTGTGTTGTCCTCTGATACAGTGGTGACTTGTATGAGCTTTACCTTGTCTTGATGTGACTCTGATGGGGTATGAACAGTGGAGGAATGGTGATTTTTTTTAACTTTTAACTTTATTATTATTATTTTTTTCATTATTATTTTAAGGGATTTATAGATGGGAAAAGCAAAAACATGACTGGGAGCAAGCAATCGCTACTACAGTTTTGCATAATTTGGCAAAACGTGACTTATTTGCAGATTTCAAATGTCCGGACTGATGTCTAATGTAATTAAGTGTGAGATTTAACTCATACAGTGGACGACTTTTTATATTTTGTTTTGTTTAAATCAAAAGTCTGTAACCCTAACTGCAAAGTATAAATTATGTTCACACTGAAATAAGGTCTCAGTGGACATTTAGACATTTCAATCCAGATGTTCATATAAATATTTTATATTTGAAAAAACAAGAGAGATATTTTGATTTGTTGCCCTGTTCTTATTTAATCTTTTTTCATTATTATTAGCCTATCAGTTTCTGGGCTTGCTGTCTTTGCTGTAACAGTACCACAAATAGATATCCTATGTCAAGACTGAAATTAAAATCTTAATCTTGTTCTGTGTGTTTGTTTCTTACTATGGTGGTGATGGTGGGGCTGGCACAGAGTAACCGTTTGATCATCTGGTATCGGTCATAAAGAGGCTTCACCAGGTTCTTCTCCTGTTTTGTTCCCTGATTGGGGGGAAAAAAGTCACAGCTTTTCAACAACATTTCCACACAAACTGAAGAGAAAAAGCCAGATTAAATATCAAACAATCAAAGACACAAAGACAGAGAGTCCTCACCGGTTGGCCATGAACGCTCTCGTAGTACAGTAAACATTTCTGCAGCGTGATCTTCTCCAGGACCATCTGAGCCTGAGTCATCTCCTGTTCAACCACATGGAAATGCAGGATGATAAACTGCAGGATTCGGTTTGTTTAAACGACACAGGCAGCCACCAGGTTAACACAAACCTTCATGTTCTCAGGGAGACCCAGAGACTGTCTCTTTTCTCTCAGTCGCCTGAACAGAGACTCCACCGTTTCTTCTAGAGACGGTTTATGGGTTGACGCCGCGTAGTGACCTGAGCCAGATCTGCAGATTTAGAATAAAGAATCCACTTGAAAATACTGAAAATAGTTGTAACTTTTTTCCTGCTTAATGGAAGGTTACATTTTGTCAAACATCTTTTTGTTTTTGATTAATTAATTTAACTACATAAACCCTGATGGTGCTCAGATTCCTCAAACAATGCTGTTCAGTATGGAGCTAAATTAGGGGCATAAAGTTTATTTACACACATTTTAAACTGAAAAAAGCTGCTTTGGGTGGAAGCACACTAGTACAACCTGCAGGTGTCACTGGTTTTCTCCTCCTTTGACTCAAATACAGACTGACGAAGTCTCAGCTCTGCAGAGGATAAACAATCAGAACAACAGGAAATATGGTGAAAAGCATGTAAGAACAGGTAAGGAGGTTTAGCTATGAGGTGAATTTATATTTTATGTATTTGCTTTGTTATGGCTATTCAAACTAAATAGATTTATATTAGTATCTATCACAAGCTTTTTTTTATATTTAAACAAAATCAAAAACTAAGACCCGTTTTGTATTTACCTTTAAGCTGTTTGCGAGCTTTCGCCAGCTCGCTCATCACTCTCACCATCTCTGGGTTTGAGTATTTGTCATTGTGGGACGGCTGAAGAAGAGAAAAAGAAAACATAGATACAGCAGAAACAGATTTATTCAAATTAAAGAAAATAGAAATATGTAATAATAACAAAACCAGAATAACAATAAATGCTGACGTTTGTGAGGCAGTGGAAAGTTTTGACATTGTTAATATGGTCACTTTCACATGGCAGCATTCAAATGATAATAGCAAAGTGGTGCCAGGATAACACATACAATATAATATAACTTCAAGAGTTCTATTGAATTTATACACGTGCATTCAACGGGTAGTTGCTACCCCAATGTGTTGAAGAGTAGATGTGGGGACTCGAGTCAAATGATATTACAGTTTAAGCTTGACTTTGGAAAACAACTATTCAGGCTTGTGAAAGCAATCATATGACTTAAAGCGGTTTATTTGAAAATACTTGATATTGTACCCAAAATCTAAAGTTTAAAAAACATTATTTAAAACGTATGCTCAAATAATTCAGTTTTAGTCATCCTATACCTAAACCTTCTCTCTTTTTCCACTCTCTATGTGTGTGTGCTAAAAAATGTAAAAGTCCTCTGGCAATAGTGCAAAATGACGTTTTTAACTAGGTACCATTACCAGCCAAAAAATAAAAATTTGAATGCATTTAAAATTGCAGTAGGAACTGTAGCTGGTACTAGTATTTATTTATTTTGCTATGAGATGGCTGACTTTGTGTTATTAGCAAGTGTTCTCTGCACTGCATTAGTGAAACAACTTGGCTTTAATTTGCTTGCTATTTTTGTCAGACTACTTTTTTCTGATCCTACAATCACAACTAGGGAATAACTTGGTGCTTGTTACCTCAAGATTTCCATTGGGTTGTGAGCTAGGGTCCATTTCAGTTAACACCTACTTTTAACATTGTTAAAAATAAAGACTTTAAAAGGACATTCACCTTCTAGACTTGAGACTTGACTCTGACTTGACCTAAAACTTGATCCTGAACTGGAGGATAAAGACTTGAGACTTACATTGAACTTACAAAACAATGAATTGGTCCAATCTCTGGCTGCTCAAAATGAAGAGATTGGTTTACGTGCATCCAGCTGAACTGTGCTCTATTTTATCTAACCTTAGAGTTTCAGATCTTTTTCTTTGTACATTTGTTTATTGATGGGCGGCAGAAGGAGGGACTCACCCAGTGAACCATTCCTGGGCGTGTGATCAACTGTGGGTAAGCTCCCAGTGACTATTTTCAAGAAATATATTTTGAATATTAAAATCTGTCCCCTCCTTGCTGTCTAAACAGTGGACTTTTTATTTGTAAGCACTTTCTTTTAGAAAATGCCTTGATAGTAAAAACATACAACAAACACTTGAAAGCCACTCTACTCTAAAGTGTTGTTATATCCAGTAAATAGCGATTCAGCATAAACCTTTTTAACTGATTGAGTAAACAACCAAATTTACCTTGTAGTTCATTTCCTGTTCAAAGTGATCCTCGAATCTGCGAATCCTCTTCTTCAGGCTTTGAATGTGTCGGGTGAGGAAAGGGATGGACGTGGGGCACTCGTCCTCTGACATCTCTGTCCTGTCGCCATGACTTCTGCGCCTGTAGGCAGGATGGTAAAGTTTAGATTTAGGAGGTTTTATTTTGAAAGTGTTTCTGGACATAATCTACAAGCTAGGGCCAATTTTAACAGATTTTTATATCTACGTTTCTGTCTTACTTCAACGATCTGCGTTTTTTCAACTCTGCTGTGATTCAGTTCTCTGGAGTCAGAGTTTTGGACATGAACAGCTCTGACGTCTAAGGAGTTCATTCTAAAAAAAGTCAAGATAATTTCCTTTCACTAAAAGAAATAAATGTGGTATCAGAGTTGACTGAGACACAAAAATCCCAAATTGGGTCATAGCCACATTTTGACCCAAGCGTTAAACTTGGTTCTAAAAAAAAAGGGTTGGGTTATACAACATGATTTGGGAAACACACAACTTATTTTTTTATTTATTATGTTCTGATACAAATCTTGTGACAGTATCCAGATTCACCAGTTAAACATTTGACGTATTTATGTTCTATTGAATATTTTGGTTGTAACTCCCAGATACAATTTTAACTGACATCAGGATGTGAGCCAACGTGTCCAGAATCTAACCAGAATGACCAAATCAGTTACTCTCAGGAGACTGTCCCAGTTTAGTTCAGATTTTTCTAAATTGCTCCAACACACCTGATTCAAACAACTAAATCCCTTCATGTGCTTAAATTCTGCTCACGACCCATCCTTTAAAACCAGGGCTGTCAAACTCAAGTCCTCCATCGCCTGTTTCTTGCAACATTTAGATGTCTTCCTGGTTCAGCCCACCTAACTCAAATTCCTGAATAATCCCCTCTAAACAAATGCATGACAGCAGCCCTGGAGGACTGGAATTTGATACCCGAATGTTTGACCAGTGCAACATCTCAAGCATGCAGAACAATGTTCATGTTTAGGATGCTCACAGAATATACTGCTGGCTACAGGGTGGTGATGGGGCCGTATCTGGGTCGGAGTTGAACCTCAAGCTGGGGCTGCAGCAGCGTGGGGAGGGCAGGGGACTGGGGAGTCCTGCCAGCAGCTGGAGGAGAGCTCCACCGCCTCCTGCCTCCGATTCGTCTCCTCCTCCAACTTCACCCCCAGGGCTGCTCCTCTCTGGCGAATGATGAGGACTGGGAGGCAAAATCCCATCAGAGACCAGGGGCTGCTGGCCGGGATGGATGGAACCTAACGGCTGATGTTTGGGGGATTGTGAAGGTCTGGTCAGAACCGTCAGAAGCTCGGCTGCAAACAAACGACAAACGACAAACACACTACATCAGTTATCATGCATATTTTATACGTCGAATACAGTTTTCTCAAAAAATTTCAGTCACTATGTGTTTGCAAATGTATGCGTGCTGTGTGAGCTGATCTTACTCAGTCTGTAGGTTCAGAGAAACCACTGCACACACTTTAAACACTCAGCAAATACTAACGGAGAGATGATTCAGTGAAGCAGGCAGTTTAAACAAGAGTAGAGGAGCTGAAGGAGGTCAGTGTGCTTCACAGAGTTTTACTTCTGTGGCTATAAATAGTGGATCGCTGAGGGGAGGAGGGAGACTGAAGACACACACATGCAGCGAACACACCCCCACAGTCAAGTACACAGAGGAGTAAGAGGGAGCTGATTCATCAGAAACACACTGACAAAAACCTGTTAACGGTTCATCTACTGAGAGGGACAACATTTGACCAGGACACATACAGGCAGGTAGGGAAAGAGACAGAAAGGGAGGGACTGACAGGTGTGCGCAGAGACAGAGCTGTCATTATTAATAGGCAGAAAAAAGGACATACAGGTGGAGAGAGGGACAGACAGGTCAGGACAGTCAAGTGGAATCAAAGCAAATAGATGTAAACAGAGGCAAACAGACACGGACAGAGAAAGACAGGTAAGGACAAACAGGTAGGGGCATGAGGATAAACAAGAGAGAGACAGGCAGGTCACGACTGAAACAGACAGGTGGGGGACGGAGACATGCGGGTGTACCTGGTGGATGGTTCTCATCCGTTGGGGTTCTTTGGGAGATTCCTGTAGTTCTCCCGTCCTTCCCCCCCAGATCGATGGGGACACAGGAGCTCTTCTGGTCCTTGCTGCCCAGGGCTGAAGGGCTCTCATCTGGGGACGTCCCCTGTGAGGACCCCCCCTCCACCTCCAGAGCCTGGAGCTTAAGCAGGGAAGTCTGCAGACAGAAACAAAACATGCCAAAAACTGATCCAAGGGATAATCCAGGTCCTAGGAGGAGTGTGTCTAATAAAGACAGCAGTCCAGTCCCAGAGATAGATCCAGATATCAGCTCGGTCTCAGTCCGTGGATCTTTACATGTTGAGGGGGAATGAAAATGTCTTCATTGCTACTTGGAATAGAACCACGTCCTTCAATTTAAAGGATGACTCACTCAGTTTTTAATCCAAGAATTAACCTAACCCCCGTAATCAGCCAAATGTAAAGAGGTTAAATATAGTGTTCGCTCTCTCGGCTCTGTGCTCCTGGTCAGTCTTGTTCCAGAAAAACCCAGCGGCATGGATGATATTCTCCTGGTTCCGTCCTCCGGATCAGGAATCAACGTCCTCCGATTAGACTCCGCTCAGCAGGACCATTTTTCGAATTCTCAGCCTGCCGTTTCGCACGTTCACCGATGATGATGGTGATGATGCAATGGTCTACTCCCTTCCTCCCCCTCTCTCTCCCTCACTGTATGTGCACCTCTCTCGTCTCCCCTCCCTCTCTGTCTGGATTACTCATCTTCAGTCTTGTGAGGAGGAGGAGGAGGAGGGAGGGCAGGCGGAGGATGGAGATGTTTTTTCCTCCGTCAGGATTAGAGACGTGTGGGGAGCATCTCTCTATCTGATTGTGAGGTTTTTCCCGCATCAGAGAGGGAGGGTCCTGCTGCTCACATCATCAGCTCATTCATAAAAGCGCAGGATGATGGAGGAAGAGGAGAAGGAGGAGGAGGAGGGACGTCCTACTCCTCATAGCCGGCGAAAGCTACAACGTTGCAGAGACCTGCACGCACACGTCCTCATCTTTATCAGGAACAGTGAGGAGGTGGTTTAGGCGTGACCGTTTTCCCGGCTTCACAAATCTGATGTTGCCTCATGTATGAAAAACACAGATCATAAAAACTGTGTGTTTTCTCTCACCGTCTGGTGAAGCACAGATAAATTAAATTCATTTAAATAAATTCATTAAATCCACCCGGATGAAATCCAAAGCCCCACCTTGGGGACACTATTTCCTTAAGAACAGCTGAGTGAGGAACAGATTTAATCTGTTGAGATTATGTAAGTAGATTTGGTCATCTAGTCAAGCAGACTAAAATTACTCAGAAACAGTTAACGAGCTTTGTCCTCGTAGTGATTTATAGTCGCATCTTCTATGTTGTTCAAATGATGACTTCTTCAATTAAAACTGAAAAGAAATATGGGAAGAATAGAAATCTTGACATTAAAAATTGTAACTGTCTCTGAAAATATCAACACTAACAATGTTGGTGTTGAATAGGAAACAAGAATTGTCAGTGAAAACAATCATTTGAACGTCGAATTCCAACTTTCAAACACAAAAAAACAAGTTTTAACACTAACTTTTGTATTTTTTTTATTTCTCTAACACTGTTGAGGGGTGTTTTTTGCTCAGATCACAAAATCCAACACTAGTTGTTATCAAACTACCACTGTGTCCAGTGTTGCTTTTCAGAGCATGTCATGTCCTGTATTATTTTAAGATATCGTTGTTTAAACCCCTATTAATCTTTACCTCTGAGACGGATGTTGCAAAGATACAATCAAGAATGGAGCCTTAAAACTACCAAACAAAAATATAGAAATACTGACAACTGGCAGTCTGAAGTTACAGAAGTGGAGAAAAATTCTCTTCTGCCATCATTTGTTATAGGAATAGGATTCGTTATAAAATCAAGAAGATCTTCTTCATGAGACTCTTAATGCAAATCATTAAAGGGTTATTTGTCACAAAAAAATTTAATCATTCTAAAATTTGTATTTTGCTTATTTTCCAGCTATGGGCATCCATAAACTCAGACTGAAGATGCACAAACATGACGTATAATAAAGGATGAGACCACTGGTACCCACATGATTTACCTGATAACCTTCCTGGGTTCTGGATATTGGTGGAGTAGAAAGCATCCAACTAGGTTAAAAAATAAGAATTTGCTTCAGTTTATTCTTGGACTCTTTTTCATTTTATTTTTTCAACCACATGTTTCTACCATTCCAACAGAGTTTGGCATCAGACCTTTGTTCATAACAGTCACACTCATGAAGCTTATCCAGACAAGAAAGCAGAAAGTTTCTTCAGCTACAATTGTCACATATTAAATATATAGAACATTTGGAAACATATTCCCCAATATACAAATAAATCACAAATAAACACAGGACTGTTTAAATGTAAATTTACATACTTTTTTCCCATGTGGTCCAAAAAAAACCTCTTTAAAATTTCAACATGAACCCATTGAGCATACATAAATTTATCATGTCATCAAAGCCTCTAAGGCAAATGCTGGTTGGCTAGCACAAATAAAGAAAGGTATCGTTTCTTTTAGTTACTTTAGTCAGATAATGTTGTGACTGAGCTTCACTCTGCCTTCTTTTGGTGAAACCCACACACTGTCACCGCAGTCCTCATGCAGAAACATCACACCACTGATTATTTTACAAAAATACTGCATTAAACTCTGACTAATTATGTAAAAGCTTTATCCAAACTGCATACAGTTGTTCACTGTTTTTTTAAAGTCACAAAATACAGAGATTGATCATCCTTCTTTGAAAAAAGAAACAACAAAACTACACATTTATGGAAACTTCAATGGTTTGTTTGGCTGCAGCTTTGGATTTTTCAGCTTTGTAAGATGTGTATATGTAATCAGAGTGCTGGTTGTACAACAGCCTGTAACCACATGAAATCTGATTTTGAACACTTTCAAAAAATCCACACGTCGTTTTTTAGGCACAGTGGCCCAAACTAATTTTGCCAGGTTTCTTCAGCACTGTGAGAGACTTACAATGGTGGCAGTCACCCACCAGATGGCGTCAAAGATAATGAACCAGACTAATTAGTTTGTTACTTGGGACTTCCTTTAAGGTTTTAGTAAATATACCTGATATGTGGAGAGTTTCAAGCTCAGCTGGTGTCAGTGTCTTATTTATGAGTTTTTACACTCCCATTGACAGGGTAACACTAAAGGAAACTCTCAACCAACCCGAAATAAACAAAGAAAGAAGGTTAAATTGTTTTTTTAATTCTCATAATATTAAGTAGTTTGACCTGCTAAGTGGAAATCTGCATTTTTACCATTGATGCTGTCCTTGAGGTAACCATAATCATTAAGAAAATCCATGAAAGGTTAAACAACCATCCATCTTGCACACACCCCCCCCCAAACAACCACGAAGAAGAACAAAGATGCGGGAGCGTCTTTACATGTTGGCTTACTGAGGAGAGTTCAATGGTTAAAGGCGGTCAGAAAGAACAGTTTAAAACTAGAAAGCTGTACTTAATACGCAAAGTTCCTAATGTTTTTAGGACGTTTTAAAACAACTGTCCTTAATGAAGGCAACAAAGTGGCTGTATGGAAATTTTTCCTACCACTGGGGTTGTTGTATGTAACATTTAGCTCAGTTGAAGAGCTTAAATCAGGATTTCCTGGGTGGATAAAGTTGATCCATAGGGCAGGAAGTAGGTAGTCCTTTGAAGGAACAGAGCTTAAGCAATGAGACATTACCGGGAGCTCCAGGAACTTCTTTCCATAAAATGAGGACCATTAGATGGACAGTCCCATATTATGTCCATCTTGCAATACACTGCTGTCATTAACCAGGTATAGTTAACAGGTTTATCATTGATAGCCTAGTCTGTACTCATAATTTAATAAAGCAGAAACATGATCCGAGGTTTCTGACAGTATTGAACTTTGACATTTTAATAACACAGTAGATTTCTACCAAAATAATTCATGATTCACTAAAAACAGCAGATTTAGTTACCAAGAGCGCTGGAAAACCTTTCATCAAAACACCATTTAAGTTGTTTCTGTGTCAAAAAAGGACATTTTTCCCTGTACTATCTAATAAAATCTTCATCCAATTTATTTGTTAGCTATAAATGTTTTCTACTGATGTTTTTTTTATTACATCAGAAGCATTTAGAAAATAAATGTTCAGAGAAAAATAGTTAATGCTAATCTATTTACTGAATTTAATGAATCATTTAAATGCTAAGGCTGACTTGGATTTAAAAAAGAAAAATAGCTAGAATAATAAAATATTTAATTGTATCAAATATTTATTTATTTATTTAGTTGTTCAATCAAAACTGTTAAGGTTTTAAGAATATGCTACTAAACCTCCTTTGTTAGAAAGAAAGGGGAAAAAAAGATCTCCATGTGAGAAGATGTACTGTGAACACCATCTCTCACATTTTACTGGAAGCAAGTTATCATTTAAATTCTGGCAGCTCCCTGATGAGATTTTTAAAAGCTGAAGGAGATGCTAAGAACCGGCACAGCGCAATCACAAAAAGTACTGATGGACCAGCTCAATCCGTGCTCGAACATTTGGTTCTGGCAGCAACAAAGATGGGGCAAAGAAGCCCCCGTGGGTTAAGGTGATGGAAGATCTTCATCGTAACTCCTCTGGAGCAAAACAACAATTCCGATTCATAGAAAACCTCAGCAGCAGTCTATTTGGTTAAGTGAGTTCAACATTCTCTGCAACGTCCAACAACCAGACGAGTACCAACAGAGTCAAGCCAAAGGGGATAAACACCCAGTTCTGGACTTTGAACTACCTCAACACTCAACTCTCTTTGAGTTAACAGAGATGATCCACTTCCAGAGATCCTTCTCCATGTGTTTCAATTTGCTCTTGGACCCAAGCTTGATTGAGCATGAATTCTCCACAGCCGTCCTTTCGACTTTTTGGTCACATCTTTAACACCATCTCAGAGAGGCAGGCTCTGTTTAGAAATCGTAGTCCCATCCTGAGTTATCATCAGGCGGTGGTTCATCTGTGTCTTCTGGAAAACTGTCAAAGTTACTGGTGTCAACTGGAGAGCACACCTGAAACATATTCAAGAAATATGAAAAAAAAATAGACTGGGACATTCCAAATTACAGGATCGGATCTCAAAGGGTCTTAAAAATCCTGCCAGCCTACCTTAGGTGTGATGGGTGGAGTCAGGGTTCCTTTCCTCAGTCCATCCCAGTTGAATCCTTCAAACCACCTAAACACATAAAATATGATTTAAAGGAAATAAAATGTTTTGAGGGTCAGAACTTATATGCAGTGGCGGCCAGTGGATTTTTTTTCCCCAGGGGGGGCTATAACTCCACAATAGACGTATACCAAATAGTAAGCAAATGTAAACTAAGGTATCACACCAGTGTATTTACATAAATGACAACAAAACCAACATTATAAAAAGACTTTATAAGAACAAGAACATAATTTCATGTACAGGTTTTCTTTTCAATCAATCAATCAATCAATCAATCAAAAATATTTCATTTATCCCAAAGGGAAAATTAGGACAAAATAAAACTAATACTTTAATTTTAAATAAATAAATAATGTAGAAAATAAAAATATCTACTAAAAATAATACATTATGTATTTGAAATAAAGTAAAAACAAAAAATAAATAATAATAAAAACATAATACTTACAAATAAAATAATAAAAATAATGTTTTATTGATTTTGTACGTTTTTGTACACAGTTCTCTGCTCAAAAGCTATTGATTTAAGGGACTCTCCTCAATTCAATTTTTCTAGCGCCATTTTTCTCTCTCTCCAGTCGTCTCCAACTCCCGCCACTCGACCAGCAGTATTAAATTACACGAGACTTTGACATCAGCGCTGTGTTGGGAGGAGCTCTGGCCGCAGGATGCCCCTATCTTTTGCATTGAAGAGGAGTATGTATGTGTATGTAAAACTTTTAACTATGGGGAAAGAACTTTGCGCACAAGAGCTGAAATTTTTCATGTCATAATAAAGGTCATTGGGTGAGTTGGGCATCACCCTTGCGCCCTCTGTTGGCCAGCCGCCACTGCTTATATAGTTCATTTCTAATCATACTCTAATTACTTTATTACTTCACTCACTTGTGCTTCTGGATGTCCTTTACTCCATTTTTCAGATTTCCAAGTCTCTCAGATGGACTATCCCTGCAGACACAACCAAAAGATGGAAACATGGATAAATGACGTATTTTAAGCCAAAATCAGTGTTTCGTGGGTTCTGAAACAGTTCCTCCTACCTGCAGAGCTTCTTGATAAGGCTGCCAGCATTCTTTGTGATCTTCTTGGGGAATTCGATCATGTCAATTCCTCTTAGAATGATGTTGTAAGTTTTCATTGGATCCGGACCTGAGAATGGGGGACTGCAGACCCAAATGGAAACTTTGGAAGTCAAAACTAATTATTTCAAATTTTCCAGACCTGAAGTGTGTGAATCCTTACCTGCCTGTCAGGAGCTCATACATCAGGATCCCCAGAGACCAGTAGTCTGCCGATACATCGTGTCCTTTGTTCAAGATGATCTCTGGAGCAACATATTCTGGCGTTCCACAGAACGTCCATGTTTTCTTACAAAATCCAATCTTCTTTGCAAAACCAAAATCCACCTGCAAAAGGAACAAATGCATTTTTTTTCCTTGTCTGGTACCAACTTACAATTTGTTATTAGAAATGTTGTTTAATTTAGGAGGATCATTTCTAAGATGGGGAACATACTAGTTTAGCATATCCTCGACTGTCCAAAATTAAGTTCTCAGGTTTCAGGTCCCTGTAGATGATGCCTTTGGCATGAAGGTAAGCAAATGCTTCAACCACACAACCCGTGTAGAACCTAGTTGTGGAGTCATCAAATGAACCTCTGGAACAAACAGAGATACAGATAATTACTCATCTACTTGGAGTTCGGAGACATTTTAATCCAAATCATGTTTTCCATCAGAGCCATCCAGATGTTATATTTAACAAACATAGTATCATTGTATAAAAAGTCTCAATTTATACACATTTAAACCTTTTCTATATAAGATTCAACTATACAACAAAAAATACAATTGTAATGATCTTCTTCTGTAATATAATACAGTGAACATCGCTTATTGTTGGTCATTCACAGATATTTATGTGAAATATGACTCCAAAGATCCAAAGAAAATCCTGTTTTTTCTTTGTAGTGCACAAATGAACATATTCAAAAGAAAATTCAGATTTGTGCTGTGAATATTAATCCATAATAGCTAAATTTGGTGTCTGACTATTAAACTAGGCAGTGTTAAACATTTCAGAGGGGGTCTTAACCACTTATAAATATAGTTAATTTGTTCTGATCCCTAAAAGCCACAAAAATTAGGGGTTTATTGAATACTTAAAATAAAATAAAAAATAATAATTCTTATTTTAAAAAGTGAAGTTATGTTAAAAAGGAAAAAATAAATTATTTATTTTAAAATGCATGTTTTTTACAATTATTACTTGACCTTAGTTAAGATTCTGTAAATTATAGTGTATTTTTATATACTAAGAGCAAAACTCATGTTATGCATTGTCTAATAATTATTATTTAACTTGTATATTGTGACAAATAGTGTTAGAAGACATAGTTTTGAGAAAAAAGGGTGAATGGATGTTTTAACAAATATGGAAACATATATTGGTTAATAAATGTAATAAAGTTTATTTTTGTTTTATTTATAATGAGTAATGAAAGCGATGACAGAGAGCAGCATACCTGTCTCTCAGAATGGTCCACAGCTCTCCACCTAGACATGCCTCCAAAAGCATGTAGAGATATTTACTGTCGTTAAACGTCCGGTACAACCTGAATATAGAGTCACAGACAAAAATACACCTGCAGTTCATTACTACTGAAAAACAAAACATCAGGACAAATTAAATTAAATTAAATATTTGTCTTTGTCTTTTTTAAACAAAGTTTGACTAAAAACATAAAATCTTAAAGTTTTCTGACCTGACGATGAAGTCCGAATGCGCCTCAGTCATGATATGTTTTTCTGCACGGATGTGTTCCTGCTGCCTTGTGTCGACGATGTGACGCTTCTTCAGAATCTTCATGGCGAACGTTTTAGCTTCCTCATTTTTCAGCTGCACCTAAAACAAACACAGGCTATGTCGGTCTTGCGTGTGTTTTTTTTTCTAAACATAAAAACGTAACATCTACTTCAGAGTAATATGCATCAGATATATTAGGAGTTTTCCGAGGGGTGTTCAGGCTGTAAACACCTTACTGTGATTTTTATAGATCATGACACTATCTTCTATTCCTAGATGGATTCTCCACACCAAGATATCTGAGCCCCAACCACAACCGCATGATCTCTATGCTGCCAGCACCAATGGAAAATCACTGTAAACTAGAGCTAAGTTTCCGCTTACACAGCTTTCCGGCACAGAGGACTCAACTTTGAACTTTACTGTGTTTTACTTACATGCTAGAACTCCATTAATTAGAAGATAAATGTTAGGACTGACTGTATAGAATTTATTTTAATACAAAAAATACATTGTAAAACAGGAAAACGTCTCAAAACAGAAACAATTCTAGAAAATGTAAAACCATGTTTAACAAAAGTTTTAAATCGTTACTCAAACGGAGTCAAGTTTTCAGGACGATGATGTCATTAGTGATCCATTTGAGTCAGACAGTCTGGAGGTCAAAGTTCACTTCTTTACTCACAGCACAGAATACACCGAACAACTAAAAATACCTCAGGAGGACACCCCAAGCCTGGAATCCAATCTGTTTTTGGACAAACCCGCAGCAGGGCTTTCCCATTAACCAAAAGTCACCTCCAGCCCCGCCTCCTGCAGCAGGGAAACCCAACTCCTTGAGCTGCAGTGCGTCAAAAAAGTATAATTTATCCATCCTGTCCCTCTTCCCTTAATCCAATACTGAAGGTCCCTAAGCCTGTTTTGGTCCCCCAACAACACGAGGACTAGTTTCCAGTAACAAGGACTGATACTTTACTTGAAACATACTTCAAATATCAAACATGTGAAATGACATTGTTTAGGCATGTGTGTAAATTACAGTTGACTCAAAATTAGAGTAAAATGGTCTAGTACTGTTTTTAAGGCTTAAACTGATTATTCGTCTTAAACATGTTCATCACTGATCAGAAACTGCTGTGGAATTTTTTTAATTTATTATTTGATTAGAATATCGCCTAATGACCACTGGATATAGGTACCCAACTACCCAGAGTGGAAAATAGGGTATGACCAATGGATGTATGAATATATGGATATTGACTTTTCAACAAAATAAAACAATAAACTTCTCCAAGCTAATTGGAACCACTGACATTAACTAGAAAAACATGAAGAGATCAAGACCTACCAGCTCAACTCGTCCGAAACCTCCGACTCCAAGTGTATCAATGATGTTAAAGTCATTGAGCTTCAGGCTGGAGAAGAAGGCATTCTCTGCTTCGTACCTACAAAGATGAACACAGAATTATAATGTAAATGTTTTATTCTGACAAAGACTACTAGCAGATGAAAACTGTCCAGTTAAAGACCCTAATATCCTACCTGCAGCATTTCACCACATGAAAGAATGGAAATTTCTTGGAAGTTTGGATGGAGAAGGACGTAATGGGGAAGGAGTGAGAGGAGGGTGAATTAAGGCTTGGGAGGCGTTCCCTCTGCTGCTTCACTGGGACTGAAAGCAGCTCTCTCATCTCCAAACCTTTTTCAATAAGATGAACGAGAAAAATAAATTCTCTTCCTGAATGGAGAGGGTAGATCAGCCTTTGTGATTGGCTGACTCTAATTAAGACTTAAACTCAATTAACAGGATTGTACGAATGATGTTTCAGTCGTTACTCTACAGAAAATGCCGAAACATGAAGACTGAGCTGGAAAAAATCCTCGATCCTCACGAGAACGTTCGACAGAGGGTCTGTAACAGAGCTGTCTCAAACGAGCTCCACGTCCAGTTTACATAGTGTGGGTAGGACCGATGGTGGTAGTAGATCAGCGGCGTACTGCTGTGGAGGCACCGGCGGGACGGTGAGGTTGCCGGGTCCTCCAGAGGTTTGTGCATTAAGATAGCGAAAAAGGGGTGATCCTGAAGTGAAGGAACTGCTGTCAGAATCCAGAAGAGACTAAGAACAGCATCACTTCCAAGAAATCCCTTTTCTGTGTCTCTTACTGATACAAAGAGAATAAGAGGGTTTGAATTGGAACGATAAAACTGAAAATATTTAAACGTTTTTAACCCAGATTTTATAACTCCTCTAAAAGATTTGTCTTTTCTTCCAAATTGCAGCTCGGGTCAGCAGCAAGTGACTCCCGCGCAGGCTGTAACAGCTACTGAGAATACCATTCGAATGGTGGGGGTTACTCCTGCTAATGGGTATTTTTAGGAGTAGGAAACATTGCTCAGAGGTTCACCCACTAAAGGAAGGTCAGTTATTAAACAGGCGGGCTGGATGTCAGGAGGCTGCTGCACAGACTGTCCCAACCTGAAAACCAGAGGACACCATGGTTTCATCCCCAAGGATTATCAGAGCTCCTAAGAGCTTTCTGAGCGTTTCTTTATCCATAGATCAGTTGTGAGTTTGTTGTTATTCCTGCCTTTCAAGTGAACTAGGTTATTTTGCATCCACATATACTGCAGGTGTTACCCACCTGAAATAAATGAAAACGTTTAATCTGAGTCAAGCTAAAACTAGAAAACACCCATGCCAACATATCTATGTCTTCCCAGAATAACCCATTGTGAGCTGACAAACAACTAAAAATATCTTGTCACAATTGCAGCACTAATTCTTTTGCATGTGAAAGTCATTATGGCCAAAAAGGGTTTAAGCTACAGATCAGAAGCCTATCTAGCCAAAAAAATAGGGTTGCCAGGTCCTCAAAAGATGCTAAAATCAGTTTATTCTTAACAACCAATCACACATCAACCAATGCATTATCCCCCCCAAATAGATACGCCAGAGGGAAGATTCTGGAAATCTTAAATGGAATTGACATAATAGCAAATTCAACTTCGGATCAGAGTGTGCAAGTCTGGGTTAGTATGTTAAATATTGAAAATTAGGACAGAACAGTTAGAAAAAGACTGGAAAAGTGAAAATTGTTTGGAATGGTTGAATGGGAATGCTTCTTTAACTTTGATTTGGAAAGTAGCACTTGAATGAAGTTCAAGACTTCTGGTACAACATCCTTTGGGCGGAAGTGACCAAAGCAGAGATGGCCATAATACATGGAACCATGTTTAAAGAGTGATGGAAAGAGGTGTAATTATTAGATATTTGCTCCCACTCTTTCAGCAATTTACAGTTTTTTAGTTGACTCAGAAAAATTTATGTAGAGTCAAATTCAGGGCTTTCTAAAACATGAACCTTGCTTAACCATTGTCATTCTCTAGACAATGATCCCAAACACAGCAAATCTACAACAGAAGGGCTGGAGGGGGGGATCAAGTTGTTGATGTAATTGTGTCATAAAACACAAGTGAGCTGTGCAGAAATGTAAAAGGAAGAGAGGGACAGAAAAGGCGAGAGACTAATAGAATCATCATATCTGTTTTGAAAACAACTTCTCCTATATTGTCATGTTGGAACAACAGACTGAAACCTTCTTAGTTTTAGATGTAGAGCCAGACTACTTCCTGGAAGCAGTGGATTCGGGTTTCTGCAGAAACAGAAGCTGCTGTTGTGCCACACAGTCTAAAATTAGTTTCCGATAGTAAGAAAGGGATTTGGAGCTCACAGTAAATGAATCTGACAGCGTGAAACAAGAAGCTTTAAAAGGCTTAAATAAAGGGAAGCGATTTAATATAAAAAAAGACAGAAACGCCATGGAGATACAAATATTTCATACCAAATCCTGCCGATTAAAGATTAACATAAAATGTTCCTGCATTTCAGGGTAAGAGGTATGTCAGTCACCCTTGGATTACAGATAACTTAAGTAAATTCTGAGCTACTGTATAGTATAAAGTTTAGGTGAACCAGAGCACTGAAGGACAAACACACACTCGGGTTGCACA
>JAVLVB010000001.1:11947444-11974977 GCA_032876305.1 Orestias chungarensis
TGTGTGTGTGTGTGTGTGTGTGTGTGTGTGTGTGTGTGTGTGTGTGTGTGTGTGTCATTTTAAATCTATACCTTAAGAGGAAACCTGAGAGCATCCAGCTAAAGTGTGGCATATGACTGACAGTCTGATGACTCTCCCATTACTATATATCTACTTGTTTACAGCTGCATCTGAATCCTGATTGGACGAGTTGACTCGGCCCACAAACGCCTCTGAAAGCTCCCATGTGGACGACTTCCAAATTACATTCCAGCTGTTTACCAGAAATTCATTGAAGTGAAAGCTCTTACTTAAATATTTAACTTAACACCAATATGCACATGGTTATTTAAACCTAACATGGACTACAGTTTCCTTTTTCAAACAGGGCGCCAAAGCAGGTATTTAAGGTATGCTTCAAATGTTACAGGATTCAGCAGCACCTAATTAAAATAATTAAACCTGTTAAATAAAATAGAGATCATTCATTCTTCACTTCTAAAGTGTAGGCGAGGTTGAGCCACAATGTCATTGTAAAAGGCGCTTATTTCAAGTTTTTCAAAAATTGGTCGATGGATCAGTCTACGGACGGGAATGAAATTAGAACTGAATAAAGTTGTCAATGAGCCCCGAGGAACCGCATTTATAATCTTTGTTTGGCTACAGAATCTCACAAAATTCTACAGATTTATAACAAATACAAAATCCAAAGTATTTGAAGCATCATCCAATTATATCACAATAAAGGTGAAAGTATTGGCCCATTTCACTTAAAAGTAATTAAGAAGGATATTTTTTTGATACACCATCTGATGTGGCTTTAAAAATATTGTTTCTGATTTTTGCCATTTGGATTTTGAATTTAACAAAAGGCTTCATGTAACCTGCTCATAGGCTGAGTCCAAGAAACAGAATGTGTTACACCCCTGTTGTGTCTTTACAGACTAATATTTTGACCTGGAGTCATCACAACAGAACAGCATTCAAACATCCACTCGTATAAAGTTACCAGTGGAAAACAAGACAATGCTCTAAGACACAAGTCCAGGGTGCACCCAAAGTATTATTTTCAGCATCTCTGTGTTAAAGTTAAAACAGTTTCTCACACAGTCACTTAATGCTCGTTTGACTCATATCGCATAATCACATCAACACAAAGCGGGCCTTCGACTCTTTCTGGCATTCACAGTTTTTCTCAGACTCAGTATCACTTTGTTTCACTAACTATATTACAGATACCTGGATTTCTTCTCTGTGTGAGCGACACATGTACCACATGTAACAATTACACCGATTATTTACGGGTGTTAGTCTGTAAGAGACTGAAAGAAAAAGAAAATAGAGTATGTACTGTGAGGTAGGTTTGTATTAAATATTGTTTATGGAGAGTAGAAGATGTTAAAATAACATCTGTACTGTTGTGCAAATCATTATAGTGCAAGTGAGTAAATTGTAAATCCGATTCAGAGGTGTCCGCTGTGGTTGAGGAGTGTTACAGCTCTGGGAAAGAAGCTGTTTGCGTGTCGGCTTGTGCTAAAGGAAGCTCTAACTTTAGACAGGTCTGTGTGCTACACCGGTAAGGAATTTAGGACCGGAATATTGTGATGCTACAGTAAATCAGATCTCTAACACACTGGAGGAAGTTATATCAGCACAAAATTGATCCTAAAACTTTGAACGATCATAAAGCAGTAAGCCCAAAAAAATCTTCTATGGATTGTTAAACGAAGATTTTTGATGTTTTTCATGCAGCTTACACTCTTCTGATATGTTTTACCATTTAAAACAGAGAATATCCAATGCTAATTTTATGTGTAGAGTGCAATAAGAACGCCCCTGGGTTTCACTCCATGCCTCCTGTGGTTTCTCAATGCCCACATGCGCGCTAGACTAGAGACTAGAGATTAATACACAGCAGGGACAGTTTAATGTGGGGATCATCTTCACACCAACATAATAGAACTGTTTTGTTTAGATTTCTGCGTGGTGCAGTGACAGAGCTGTAAATAAACATTTTTTTTTCTTTTTTATCAGCAGGTTTTGTTGCTAAAATTAAAAGCAGTTGACCTTGATATTTCTAAATGTCTGTCGCTGTCTGAGGAACCTACTTGGCTTTGGCTTCAGCATCCTCGTAGACTTTATTTGAGACATCATCCAGTCCACCAATTAGATGCTTGAATGAGCTGAAGAGAGAAAAAGAGCTGATGTTAGTTTTATTTAATCTTAGGACCAACATGGCGCTTCAGTCCATTTGGGGACACTTGGTTTGACTAAGACAGAGTCCCTGTACAACTGATGTCAATGAGGTTTAGTGTTTGGGTGATGGAAGATTCATCCACAGGCAGAAAGAAGACTCAAGCTTTGAGACCGTTGTTATTAAAGTAGAAGCATTAACATTTTCTGTGCTATATTCAATATTAATATGCAGTAATGAGTAAATATAGTTTGTCCCAAAAGCCAGCAGAGGGCAGTGTCAACATAAGTAATCTGCAAACCTTTGTTTCCCCCCACAGTTTAATTTTAAGTTTTTGAAGTATGGGCAGCTTTAAAGTAAAGACTAATCATAAAACACGTGTCTTTGGTCCTGAAACAATCACTTACTCTCTGTCCATAACCAGGCAGGTGACGGGCTCAACTGCAATAACGTTGGCTGTTCTCATGTCTTCCCTGGGAACACACATACCATCATTAAACCCAACTCCCTGCAAGGCAACAACCACATTCACAGAATAAACTAAATTCACAAACAAAGTTATTATTTTATGTGAAGTGTCTTATGTAAATTTAACTGTGCTCAAAATTGTAAGAAAATCCAAATATTCTATTCTTACTATAAAAAATATTCCCTTGATACATATCTAATCATGAAATAATACAAAAAAAAGGAATTATTCTAATTTAAAGAATGAATTTTTCTTCACCAGCTTTGAAAAAAAGTAAATATGAAGCTAAAATGGAAAACTATTCAGTTTCGAAGGCTGAAAACTGCTGCTCATCATGCACATGGACACGATGTAAGACAGCAAGCTGTCCATGAAACATTTTATAAGGAGCTGATAAATGTGCAGAGAAGCGGTTGTACGGACCATTGTAGGGAAAAGTGCATTAAAAGTTGGATGGATCGATGACTTGATGGAACTGAATGGTAAAGCCTGTCAACGGTGTTCTTGAGTAACATGGACTTACCCTTGCAGTGCTCGCTCTCCAAACCAGTCTCCCCTGGCTAGCTCCCTCAGGTGAATGGACTCCTGATTGGATGAATCGTCCTGAGTTACGTTCACCTGGCAAGGAGCGTGTTAAACAGGCAGGATAACTTGGCGTAAATGATCATTTCTAGAGAAGCTATCCAGAGGGTGGACTAACCTGCCCCTTGCTAATGATAAAGAAAGTGTCTCCTCGGGCTCCCTGTCGGACGATGTACTCTCCAATGTCATAGTGAGTCTGGACAAAGAGCACAATGTTTGATTTGATGATTCACTGCAAAAAAGAAAAAATGATGAGTACAAAAACGGACTCACCTCCTCCATGACGTCTGCCAGCTTACTGAGAGTTTCCTCTGGAAGACCCTGGAATGTTGGAACGCTGAACAGACAAAAATAAATCCTTAAAATGGTCCTAAATTTTAAATTCTGTATTTAAAATATTCACATGGCTTTAGTTGGAGTGGGGTACATCTTCCTCACTAGGACTTCCGTTGTGTGAAACGATGAGTTGACTGAACTTCACTAATAAACGGAGCTCATCATCATATGATCATATGTTTCTTAGACGGTCACCTTTTCAGGAAGTGCATGTACTCAGAATGTTTAATGAGTCCAGTTCTCATCATGATGGTCTGAAAGCACTGTCGATCGATGGCCCACAGCTTCACAGGGATCAGAGCTGAAATACATCGGAGGTGAAACAGTAACAACTAAAGGACAGAATGTTGAAACACAGAGCTGCAGGTTTTTCTTGTATGTCTTTACAGTTGTGTGTACGTGGAGTATTATGTTCGTCTCTAATCTGGACATGGCAGGCTAACATCATATGAAACAAGTGCCACCGTGCGGAAGAAGAAAACATGTACAGGTTGTCATGGAAACCATGCATTTATCTGTAGATGTCTCAGGTGTTTAGATCTGCAGCCCAGGTGTGAATCAGCCGTTCTGGTTCTGTCTGTGACCAACAGCCAAACTTTAATTTGAACTGGAATAGGATTGCTGTGAGCACCGAGTTAAAGCTGTTGCTTAGTAACCAATTATAGTGTGTTTGATAGCAGCAGACCTTTAAATTTAACAACACTGAGCCTTTGTCTCACATCCATCACCCTATTTTATACGCTAAAGTCCTTATTTTAGCTGTGGTATGCTTAAACTGCTTAGGGGCATTTCCAATGTGAGTTCTTTAGAGATTGATTAAAGGAAGGAAGGAAACCTCAGCTAAGACTAAGAAACATTGCAGCTGGCAATTAATTTTTTTTCTTTACAGACTGGCTTGACAAGAGAATAAAAGAGTTCAGAGGAGATAGACTAGCCAGTGGAAACATTCAGAAAAGAACATAAGAAAATGCTTTTTCTTATTAAAATTGTATTAGTTACTCCCGTTAAGATTAGTTTGTCAGATACAATGTTCCAGTTTGCTGCAAAAACTCTTGTGTTTTTATAAAAAGATGTGATGTTATGACGCATTACTCTGATATTAACTTTGATTGGCTTCAGATGGTTTCTTTCTACAGGTCAATCCAAAGTCCTTAAAAAACAATCAATCTCTTCAGAGTCAAAATGAAGAATGTAGTCCGAAGCTCCGCAAAAACCCACAAACACCTGTCTGTGACAGAGAGGACCAGGATTCCTAAGGGCTCTGCTCCATCACTGTAGATGCAAAATGCCTCAAGAGTGACGCAGTTTAAATTCCCCGGAAAAGAAACAAGAACTGGGGACAAGAAGGCAGAAAATAGCTGTAACTGAAACACAGCAGAATCTCCCTCCTCCAAAGGAGGCTGAGATAGTTCCAGGTTGTGGAATAGAATCCTTCATCTCCACAATCTCTGTGGGAAACATACAAACCTGACTGAAGCAGAGAGAACAGAAAGAAGAACAGAGAGAAATGAAAGGAAAAGGATGACAAAAGGGAAAACAAGTTACGACATGAATATATTTATAACTCAGAGATAGAAAAAAATAACTAACAGCAAGAAAGACAACTTAATTGAGGAACTAAATAGGATACATAAAAACAAAAGAATGAATAAAAGTAAAACAAACTTTTCAACAAAAGGTAACAATGGAGATAAACTACCCAGAGAAAGACAACTCCAGGATCAGTAACTGAAGGGACGTTCTCACAACTTCAAGGGCTATCCAAAAATGATTTCATCCCATAATCCATAAAAGGTCCACAGACAGACCTGGCTGCCATGGTTACAATCCCTTATAGGTTGCTGGCAGTTACTGTGGAGACGCAGGAACTCAGAAACTTCTTGCACTTTTAGTGATGCTTTGTGAGAGAGACACAGCAGTGAACACGGTTCGCTGCTTCCCTGTCACTGCGGGGCCTCAAGGCTGCCGGATGGAGAACAAAAATGACCACACTCAAGAGGTGAAGTGAGTTTGGTTTTATGCGCGTGTGGAGGTCCAGAAAATTCCTGCCAAACTGTGTCTTTGTGTTTATGAAAATGAGAGTGACGGTGAGGGGAGAAAAGCTTTGCTAGGTTATAAATACACTCTGTGTGGACATGTGGGCGTTGTGTGAGCATGTTTCTGTGGGAACAGCTCAAATCCACATTTCATGCTAAACAATTAAAATTATTTCCTGAAAAGCCATACATACCTGGAACCTGAAAACTATTGTGAAAATGGAAAATAGAAACATTTTCTCTTTTAGGGCTTAAAAAGACTTTTGGTTTTGAACCTTTGGTTCTAGACTCATTTATGTTCTGGTTTTATAATCGGAAGATGTTGGATTACAATCATCCCTTTAGATATGCTGGTAGGTTCTGGAAGGTTCTCCACAACTGGAATCACTGTATTGTGTCATGAAACCAGTTATATTCCTTTAGATAAACCTAATCCCAACAGTGGTATGCTGCAAGGCGACAGTGCTACCAACTACTCCACTATGCTCTATTGTTGTCAGGTGGGCTAGGTTTAGATTTTTTGAAACTCAGGCTCATAAATCTCTGCCAGATTTGCAGTCAAATAAAAAGGGACAAACTTTGAAAATAAACCAGTGGGAGCATCAAACATGTACAAGAAAAATTATTTGTTGAGGTTTGAGTCTGTGCAGTAGGGTTGATCATTCTGCCAGTGTTTATATAATATAAAACTGCAGTTTTAGAGAGCCGAGAGAAGATTAAATGCAGCGGACACAATGTGTTAATGAGAGAAACAAGCAGAAAGCATCTGAAAATGCAAACAAATCATGTGGAACCCATCCCCGTTGCCAAGAGACGCACAGGTGCCAAAACGGGTTGGCCAGACCGGATGGTGTTGCTTGGCAACTGCTGCTTAGTGATCGTTCCACCAGGAAGAGCTGACAGGAAGTTGGACGTGCACACTTAAACACACGGTGCAGTTGGATGGTGTTCAGGCTCGTTTCTTAAGGTACACTTAGATCAGCCCCCTCTGGATGCCTGATTCTTCTTGTGTCCCATTGATAGAGAAAACATCAGCAGAGAAGCTGATTCCAACAGCACTCATGCAGTTTCTATATTCAAAGACATTCGTGAGACTCAACCCACCTAAACAAAGCCAACAACACTCTGAGTCTCAGTTTATTTGGACTCCCTCCTTAACATGAATAAAATCCAACAGAATCCCAGAAGAGTTTACACTACACGAACCCTACCATCTGTCTTCTCAGTAGCCTACAAACTGTAATCCTTTAGAAGTTTAAATGTAAGCCTACAGAGCAAAGAAAGAGTGATGCCCATGTTCTTTCAGTTTAACCTTCTGCATAGATTTTGTTGATGATTACCAGCAAACGTCTGATATATAATGCTTCAGCCCAGCATGAGCACAGCACCAGGGGATCATTTCTCTTTTACATACTGGGTATTTTCTCTTGTTTCTGGTCTTACAACATGAATGAAACTGATCTGATCAGGTTATCCCAGAATTGCGCCGCTGAAGTTGGCAGCAAGTTGGAGTAGCTCCTCAACTTTCAGCTCAATCTTTCCTTTTTGTTTCAAAAATTCCTTCCTGTTTTTCTTTGGACAACTATTCCTTGTTGTTTTGGATGCTGTACAGCTGGATTGATTTTTTCTAATACTTTTATACATTTTGCTCCTTTGTTATGATGTAACCATAGTAATAGGGTGTTTTACAACAGGGAGCAGCTGATTAGCATTGGAAAAGCAGAAATAATTAGACAACTGAAGCCAGAAATTCCAGAGGAGTTAAAAAGGAAGAGTCGTGGATGCAGAGCAGGATGAAAGAGGAGAGAAAGAAGGAGTAGAAATCTCAAACCCTCCCTGTCTTCCATCATTATGGGCAATGTAAGATCATTAGCTAGCAAGTTGCATGAACTTCAATCCCTGACGAGGACTCAGCAAGAGTATCAGAAATGCAGTGTTATGTGTTTTGCTGATACATGGCTGCAGGATCATATCCCCGACTCCAACGTCTCTCTGGCGGTTTTCCTGACTATAAGAGCAGATCAGTATTTAAAGAGTAGCAGAAAAAGGAGAGGAGGAGGATTGGCAGTGCAACACCATTTAGTTTCCCTTTGGGGTAAATAAAGTATTTCTCATTTGATTTTGATTGATTATTCTACTTCTGAATAATCTTCTTTTTTTTCACTGAGGTGAAAAGAAAAAAAAAGGAAACAACTCAAAGTTGGATCAGTTTTTCACAAAGTTGTTCCTTCTGGTTGAATCTGTGGGACCTGGTAAGAGCATACTCACTCCTGACCGTGGCGGTCCGAGTGCAGTTGTAGAGGATGGCCAGCTCTCCAAACACTTTCCCTGGTCCCATCGTGCACAGCTTCATTTCCTCTTTGGTTACCTCCACCTTCCCCTCTTTGTCAGACACACAGAACACAATATGTCACCGTCAAAAACAAACATATATTCAAAAGCATAAGGGGAAATGTGGGCCTTTAGCTAACAGGAGTTCCTTTCAGTAACATCTCAGAATCAGATGAAGTAAAAAAATAATAATAAAAAGACACAAACATTTTATTTGTAATGCAAATTTTGAAGTAATAGTTTTAAAACTCCCTGTTATAGGATTTTCCACCTTTCATTGCTGTAATTATTAGATATGGTACAACAACAGTGTCAGAGCTTCTGGGAGCTGCATCCGTAGTGTAACCTTGGAAGCCTTTGTCCAATTCGATGTTTTCATGTCTAACCTTAAAAATTGAGTTTGGATAAAGCCGACTCAGAACAGACAAGATATGTCCAGATATGTGTTGATCTGTAGAAACCCTTCTTGGATGAGGAAACTATCCTGTCGGTGTGTCATCAGAGGTTGGTTGGCATTTGGACTCTGGTATTAATGCCTGACATTGATGAAGATGGATTAATACTGCTGGGAGCATAAATGCCAAAGTAATCAACAACAAAAAAAAAAACACACGCGTGGTATGTGTTCATTAGTGAGCTTAAAATGTGTTCAGGTATATTTAGGGAATGGATGTGAACTTCAGACCGAATGTGTCTCTGTTTAATCATCTTCCTTTAACATTCACTGACATGTTTAACACCAACATACATAATCATTAAGTCAACTATCAATGATTATTTGAACACGTCACAGCGGATCAATACTCTTAATTACAAGAGGATGAAGAAGCCGAGTTGAATTAGGAGATAAATGACTAATCAAGACCTTTAAATCTGACAGCTTGGGCCTGGAAGAGAGTGAACGGGCCAATTCCAGTTAAGAGTCTCTACATTATGCAGGTTTGGTAATGTGGTTTTTCTAACTGATGCTTTGATAGAGCCACAGATGAAACAGAAGATGAGGCTTTATTTGCACTCAGTATGAGAAAGTAAGGCAGTGGATTTACTACATCATTTACGTTTTAACTCGCTCGAATGGATAATGACTTAAAAACTATACCCAGGTCAAAGTTGGCTGAAATAGCTTCCTCTAAAGAAAGTTTTAATCTACTTTAGAGTTAAGCAGAGGATTTCCATCCTATCAAACTGTTTCTCCTTTACTTCAAAGGCCGTTGACACCATATCTATTCTGATAAGAATTTCTCCCTATGGATATTTTATATGCGTAGTCCACTAAAAAGAGGACCCCCCTCGGGTCCACGTTTAACTGTGTGTCCACCAGAGGGCGCTCTTGATGCAGTTTAGAAAGGCGACATCATGATGACTTCTTAGAACAAGAATTTTAATTTGAGTTGCTTTAATGCTTTACACAAACCAAACTTTGTGTAAAGTTTAGGTGGTGATAAACAAACCCTATAAATGATAGAAACATCTCTTTTGGGATTTCACAGTTTAGTTCAAATCTGCAATCAGGGTCTGGGGTTTTTTGTGTATCATTTCCCAACTAGAACTCCGGAAGTGCTGAAGTGCATTACATCAGGAAAATTTCACAAAATGGGAATTAAACCTTATTTCCTGTTTGGGGTGATTTAAGTTGAAAGACATGTGTGTAGAAAGTAGAATTCAATCTGGCTGGGGCTGACTTGGTTTGATGTTTGATGTTTAAAGGAATATTAGAAAGAAATGTTTCCTGGCATTGGCAAATCAGGCCTCAGTTGTACAGTCAGTGAGCTCCACCACGCTCCCCAAAATAGAAATTTAAGATCTTGTTAGTAATGCTGCAGCAGAGCCGCAACAGAAATTGTTTTTCTCTCTATTTATCAACAGATTCAGTTCAGATAATAGTGTAATGGTCTATGCAGCTTTTTGCAGAAAGAAAACATATATGTTTCTTGTTTTTGTTTACGTTTGTTTGTTTGTTTGTTTTTGTTTACCTGCAAGGAGAGAAATGATCAGCTTGGCATCACACACAAACAAACAAAAACACACAGAGACTAATAATTAACCCCGCTGTCTCTAACAGACACAGCAGATGGAGACAATCGTTTTATCGAACAGGATAAACACACACAGGATCTTTTTTCATAATTACAGGCTGTAATGATCATTGCACTGAAAAAGGCACACACACACACACACACACACACACACACACACACACACACACACACACACACACACACACACGTTTGTATTTCTACCCATATTAGGACTTTGTATTGACTTCCATTCATTTAAATAACGGCTTTTATGTCTAACCTGAACATTAACCTTTACCCTATACCTATTAGCAATATATTCATAAGTCGAGCCTTAACCGAAGTTAAATTCACACCACACCTCTAAAACTGACCTTTAATCTTAAAAGAGGGGGTCCACCACATTAGGACCAGGCTTTGGCCCAAATAAAGCCCGTCTTCAGAAAGTTAGTGAATATGCAAAAGATGGTCCTAAGTACACACACATACACACACACACACACACACACACACGCGCGCACACACACACACACACACACACACACACACACACACACACACACACACACACACACACACACACACACATACGTCTTTCTAGCTCTACAAGGACGTAGCGTTTAATTCCACTCATTTTTATAGCTTAAACCTGACATTAGTCAATACCACTTCAAGTGTATTAACAAATATCCTTGTTCAGTTGCATCTTTGGAAGTTCTGAAAAATAATTAAATGAAACCTTTCAGTTGTCATTGATTATGTTTCCCATATGTTTATATTAGAAATATTAAACTGAGATAGCTTTGGGCTGAAACAGGATAAACAACCCAAACTGTCACTGTAACAATTTTTGATTTGACAGACAGACCAACTCCAATAGTTCTTAGTTTTCCCTGTTCTGAATTTTCTTCTGTTTCTGAACTTCGGATGGTATCAACTTTACAAAGGTACTTATTTAAAAAAACAAAATAAAAAACGGGCCTGCAGAAGAAGCAAAGAAAAATATAAAACTAAATTTTTGCACTGGGGAAGAAAAGTCTTGAGCTGCAGCAGATGAGCAGTTTCTACTCCAGGTCAGCTTTTCTCTCAATTTTTTCAAGACTGTGAAAACATTGCAAAGTCAGCAAGTCCTATTTTAAATATGGCTCTTTTTACAGTTTTAGTGAAAAATGTGTCCAGTTCCATTTGTTTTAAGTTATTTTTAAAAAAATTGATGCTGGAACATTTGCTTATCCTGTTTCTGTCTGACTCCTAGCATAACTGTCTTGTCCAAAACACATTATTTAATCAGAGAAAACAATGAAATCAGGGTGAGATGAAATCATGTGCCTTAAAAATTAAATGGTCGAAAACATAGAAGAGCTAAACATAGGATGTACAGGTAGGACAAGAAACAGCAGCTTGATCAGATGTTCATTTGTTTTCCACACTCTCTCTCTAACTAAAATAGAAAGGCAACTTTGCATTCATTTTAATACCTCAGCTGCTATTGTTGTTATATATATTTTTAAATTTTATTTTCCTCACTGTGTCAATCCACATTATACATGCTAATAACTCTATGACTTGTCAAATCTCTTACCCAAATAAAATCATGACTGAACACATGATTATGACCCAACAGGAAGGGTCAAATAATCAGCAACAAAATGTAAATACAGTCCTTGTTTGAGATATTCAATCAGATTTTAATAAAATATAAAGATAACATTTATATCTTTCTTTAACGATGAAGTGCCTGTTAGATCAGAGTAAAACAAACATGTAAAGTCCTTGTATTGGGAAGGAGAATCTGAGGTTAGATGTTCACTAGGTGCAGCTGCAGGAGACAAAGTAATCTTTTTACATTAGTCCATTTCTAAAATGTATGAGAAATGCTATGTGTTGTCAGCGGAAGTCAACTGTCCAAAGATGCTTGAAGGATTTTTAAAAGCTTGATTAACCACAAACTCTTCACACAGATCCATATATTTCTGATGTTCTAAGAGTCTGTAGAATAATCCCAGTGGCTTTGACCCAAGAAGCACATACACATTTTCCCTCACTGCTGTAGAAACTTAAACCCAGGAGAGGGAAATATGTTTTTATGGACCCAACCAGAATTAGGATGCAGGTGAGTCCCAGAAGCAGCCGCTAAATCCTGAAACACCATCTGTTTCCTGCTCTCAAAGTTGTAAACAGTACATGGACGTGTATAATCACTTATCCATGTAAGAGCCCCAACTGCTCTCACAAAGACAGATCAGTGTGAGACCTCTTCTGTTCATGTGTTTGTTCCAGCAATCACCACAAAAACAACAACAAAAAGTCATCGACAGACTCGGGCTGACGTTTCAGGAGCTCGTTACAGCGGCAGGAGAGCTTTCAGAGTGACGGTCGAGAGCGGTGAGAAGGGGAACCACTGAATGCTGCTATGAATTCATTACAAACGCTGCCTCTTGCATTTATGCAGCAGACGCTTTTATCCAAAGCGACTTACAAAAAGAGGGTTCAACATTGAACTACAACACAATTTCTTCAGTTACCTGCAATATGCTAGGAGAGGATTTAGCATTAATGATGACACTCATTTACAGCATTTAGGTAAACACAGAAGGGCCAAGTACCATACACTGAGTGCTAAATTATATCAGGGGGGTAATAAGTGCATTTAGATCTTTCAGGGCAAGAGATACTCTCGGAAGAGCTGGGACTTCAAGGATTTCTTAAAGGTAGAAAGAGAATCTGATGCTCCGATAGTGCATGTAAGGTCGTTCCACCAGCGTGGAAACGCAAACGAGAGAGTTTAGATTGACCTGCACGGGGCGTTGGTCGCGTTAGTTGGCTCTCCTTGGAGGAACGGAGCGGGCGAACAGTGACGTAAGGCTTTAAGAGGGTGTTGAGGTAGTTGGGCTCTGATCCATCAAACACTCTGTATGCCAGCATTAGTGATTTGAATTTGATGCGTGCAGCTAAGGAAAGCCAATTGAGTTCAGTAAAAAGGGGTGTGACATGCGATCACTTTGGCTGGTTGAAAACCAAGCGAGCTGCAGCATTCTGGATCATCTGTAGCGGCCTCACAGCACAGGGTGGAAGACCTGTTAGGAGGGAGTTGCAGTAGTCAAGGCAGGAAATGACTAAGGTCTTAACTAGTAGCTGTGTCGCATGTTGAGTTAGATACGGCCTAATCTTCTGATCATCGATCATGACGCCGAGGTTTCTTACAACCTTAGTGGGTGCCACAGATAGGGAATCTAACCTGATGCTGATGTTGTGGTGAATACTTTTCTTGGCTGGGATGAAAAGCAGTTCAGTTTTGGAGAGGTTCAGTTGGAGGTGGTGATCTTTCACCCATGCAGATATGTCAGAAAGACAGGCTGAGTTTTGCGTCGGTACTGAGAGGTCATCTCGAGGAAAGGACAGATAGAGCTGGGTATCATCTGCATAGCAGTGATAGAAAAAAGGTCAATGGATGATTGGGCCCAGCGAAGTAGTGTACATGGCAAAGAGGAGGGGGCCCCAACACTGAGCCCTGGGGCACCCCTGCGTTGAGGTGGTGTCGTGTCGATATTTGGCCTTGCCATGCCACCTTGAAGGATCGTCCGGTGAGGTAGGATTCAAACCAGGAGTATGCACTGCCCTCAATGTCCATGTATGCCAGCTTGGTAAGTAGGATGCTGTGGTTTACAGTATCAAAAGCAGCTGAGAGGTCCAGTAGGATGAGAACTGATGATTGGCATGTCGCTTTGGCTTCTTTCAAGGATTCCGTTACTGAAAGGAGTGCCGACTTTAGTCAATACTTGAGAACAATTAAAGAATATTTTTTATCAACAATAAAATAGATTACCATAACACAAATGAATAGAAATAGTTTTCTTCATCAAAACATTTCGATTATTTTTCACAGGTTTCGGTCTTTTTATGACATTGACTCACTTACACTGAAACACTCAGTAGTGTTGTTGAACCCTCATAAGAAGAATACAATCAGATCTCCAAACTAAAATATGTCAACAATTTTTTTAACTGATCTATTAGTTTATAGATACATTTTTGCCATTTCTCCGTTGAACAAACAACTGTACGCCGCACTTTGACAAACTTTTAATGTTATTTAAACATAACCTCATCCGACTGAATATTACACGGCTCAAAGACAGACACAGAGATGTTATCATGACATTATCTGTTCCTCCACATTTCTTTTAGCTGAACATTCCTTGATGTCCTCCAACTTTTTTTTCAAGCTCTTTCAGGTAGTGTTTTTTGTGATAATTTTGAATGGGTTATTTATTTATTTTTATTTTTTCTCTCCTTCTTTTCCCCTTTTATGTTTTAGATAACCATTTCCAAATTTTTACATTTCCAATTGTAAATTTGATCAGCCAACATGTTGCTAGGCAACCCCATCCACCACAAAGCTGTGTGTGTGTGTGTGTGTGTGTGTGTGTGTGTGTGTGTGTGTGTGTGTGTGTGTGTGTGTGTGTGTGTGTGTGTGTGTGTGTGTGTGTGAGAGAGACATTATGATACAAAGCTACTGCATCTGTTTCTTCTGCCAAACCATAAATAACGAGCATCATATTTGTAATGTGTACATGCTCGCAGACATGCGCTCACAAACAGACACACACACTATCGGCTCATCTGCTCTCTGTTTTTAGGAATCACTTCCTCTTCCTGTGACAGAAGTCTTTATATTTAGCTGCCATCTGCGCCCCATTGCCCTCCCTAAACTTCCGCCCCTGCCCCATTAAAATATGCACATGTTTATGCATGCCTGTGAGGACCTACAGTTATAGAAAGCATTCAGCGCGGGTAATGCTTGAGGTCTACGTTACGTCGACATGTTTAGCAGATGGAGCATGGTGTATTAATCCTGCAGCTGGAATCTTTTCACTCTGATCAGATTGATGTCAAGCTGAAGTTCTATGTTTTTGTTCGGGTTCTGGACAAAATAATGTCTTTCAGAACAGTTTGGGGCAATAAAACACTATGGAGTTTTCTAGAAAGGTTATTTCTCTTTAAACCTAAGGCATGTTTAACCTGCGTCAGTGGTTTCTTTGTTGGAAAAAGCACTCTTGGTTATAAGTTGAAGCACTGAACACAATTATTTGCTTTTTACCTTATGTAGTATACGTTGGAAGAGAAGACATCTCTCTCCTCTCCTATGAAGATAATCTAAATATTTTTTGTTTCTCTATATTTTATCGCCTCCTCGTCACCAATGTCAGGTCTGTTCTATTGATCAGACAGGATTTTAGTGAAATTTCATTGTAACAGGCCATCAACACAAACGTGGACAAACGGATCAATGCTTTATCAAAGATGTTCATTATTCCCACTGTTGGGTGCTAAAGTAGCAGTAACAAAAAAAAATTACCACTTTCCTATAAATTAAACTTTCTAAACAGTTTCATGCATCCGTCCTTCCACTGCTTCTTTTGCAGAGGTTTATCTTCCTAACATCAGTTTATTCAGTGTTTTTAATAAATGTAGTTATGTGAATTAACTATATATTTACCCTACATTCCTAGTCATATAAATCATTCAATTTCTTACTCGATGATTTTGTGAATGCATGTTTTATCAAAATATCACAAAGTCTTGGTGAAGACAAACCCTGAAGCAGAGTCTGAGCAAAATATTAAAAAGAAACCTGAACCAATTCAAGCTCTAAAAAAAAAGCAGAGTCACACAATAGTCATGACAAAAATAAGGAAACAAGGTTAAATACAAACGCTCACATGCACAGTTATAATGTATTCAAAAAAATCTGTCGGTTTGAACTTCAGCCGCCCCCACCAGGCTTCTCTCTAAAACTGGTTCCTTTAACATTTATTAGATAATTATGTAATCTGGCTCTAATATAAAACCCGACAGAGAGACGCCTCTCACATTGTGAGGACGTGCTCTTAGACTCAGCATGTGTGTTATTCACCCGGCAGGTTTTTTTTATTCTTTTTTATGGACATAAATGTCATCGGTTGTTTTGCACCACGCGCTTCCGCCCACCGACACAGGACCAGCCATCTGGAGGATTGTTGTCGGGCCTCAGTGAGTCTAGCGTCACCGGGCCAGAAAGGTTCGAAGGGACCTGAAGACACAAGCAAGTCTGCAGCTGCTCTGAAAAGGTCAGATGGACTCTAATGAGGAGGTGGAACTAAATTTATCCCTGGAGCATCTTCATAATACAAAAGATGAACCATGAACTTCCTTTTTTTCCAAATGTATTCAAACAATGGTTTCACACTAAAGAGATCCTCTCCGCTCTTCTGATTCAGCTTACAATACAAGAATCGTTCCTTCTGGTGGACAAATCTTTGGGTTAAATCTGGTGTGACTGCAGATGCAAGACCATACCAGCCTCAGGGTGGTGTTTTCCAGTGGGAGGATCAGGTTACCGAATCAGATTCTTATGTAACACACTGACCTCAAATCCGGCTATAAATATAACAAACGAGCTGTGTGTAGTAACAGAGAAAAGCTGACGAGGCTCCAGATGTGATGCCTTGGTCCTCCAGCAAAGAGAAAACGGACCAAAATGTGAATCAGTAGACTGAGCAAAGTTCTGCTTATATTGCAGACTGCACTTTTGGCTAAATGATTGTCACATTTAATGAAATCCATGAATCTGAGCTGCAGCTGCTCTGTTTTTTTCTTCCTTCAGTTTTTAGCCTCAGCACATTGACATAGGTGAATGTAGAAGCCTAAAGCATGGTCAGTTTCAAACAACACGCAACCCAAATAATTGCAACACATGGAAAAATTAATAGACAAACAAAAGAAATCGATAGAAAGAAGAATGGAAGATAAACATTTAAAAAGAAATGTTTAATCCCATCTTAATCTTGTTGATTGACCAACAAACTCTCCTGAATAAAGCCCCATAGGGCTGTCGTCAAGAGGAAGATGATAAATATGAGACGAAACAAGACGGATAACCTGAAGTCAGCCATCAAAGCAATTTGGGCTTCCATTAAACCTACCCATTGCCACAGGCTGATTGCCTATATGCCATGGCTCATTGACATGGTAATTTATGCTAAAGGCCCAATCAAGTATTGAGTTCACAGAAATGTAAATATTTTTCAGAACATTCAGTGCTTAAAAAAAAATCTGTTTACGATTATTCTAATGTAATATTTTAATTTTCTGTTCTGTTTCTTTTTCTGCAAGCTATCCACAGGCAAGAGAAAATGCATTTATCCGATCATTGTTTGAAAACACTAAACTTATATCAAATTGAATGATTTTACATCAGATTTAGAAAACATCACTCTTGGTGTTGTCACAATAATTCGGGATCTTTCCATTTATCCAATGTTGAATGCTCTAGCTTATCAAAAAAAGAGTAAAGTCTAAAGCCTTTGGGTCTACAAGTTGTTATTCACATAAATGTGTTTGAGCAGGGAGACGCTTACAACTGTGTTAAATTTAAGGAAAACATTTTCCTGTAAACAGGCCTTCTAGTCAAAGGCTAATTTGCCAAAACACTCTGTGATTGTGGATTTACAATTCCAAACTATCCAAACTGTAGTTTAAACTATCAGCAGACTAGGACTTCAGTATAATCAATAAGCCAAGCTGTTTTGTCAAAGGAACATAAAGAAAAGACTGGTTGTAATAACCTATAACTGGAGTATAAAGACGAAGTTAATCTAAAGTCAGATAACATTTAGTGATGTGCAGGACAGTTGTAGTGTCAGTCCAAGGTGCTTAGACAAGTAGAAGGTTCAAGAAAGTAGCAAACAGTCATATGAACATCACTTATGTAGAGTTAGAGGGTTTATAGGAACAACCAAGGAAAATATTAACTGTTTTTCCCTGGCAAAAGCTGCGAGTTAACATTACTGGCAGAGATTGCCATAGTAAGTCATTATATATGCTAATCTCATTGTACAATGTGTATATTATAATTTGTGTCCTGATGACTGCAACCCTGGATGCAGAGGTGCTAATTCTGCTGTCCGCACAAGATGGCCGGTAAACCACAAAACACAGGAATTATGGTGCATAATAGGCAAAATATTAAGGCTGTGTATCTCATGGTTTTTTTCAAGGTAATCAGCTCTTATCATAACTCAGGTCAAGTTTGATCTGACTTTTAGGTCCAACACTGCATCTGACTGCAGATGAAAACTGCAGCAAATAGCCAAGAAGAGCATTATCTGATAAACCCGCAGCTTCATGAAGCCTGTTGTCATGGACACAGTGGTTCACCTCCTAAATATTAGCTGGAAGAAAACGCTACATCGGATTTACCAAATGCTCAGCTCTACAATCAGAGAGTAGAAACTTATGGAGGACTCCTTATTATAACACTTTTTTTATTAGCTATCACAAGTTAATCAAAGTAGTGATGTTCCTGCTCCATTCATGTTGTTCTCGGTTTTCTAAAATTCTTTGGGTACAGAGGAAAACTTTTTCTCTTTGTGGCAGAGTTGACTGTGGCTGTGTGTAGTCTCAGCTGGGAACACTGACACAATTCACATCTGCAGCAACTCTGCAGAACAACATACCTCATTACTATAAACAGGCTAAGGAGAACAGACACTACCTAACACAACACTTCTGGCTTCATCAAATCTTGTTTCTGAAAGAGGCAGCTTAATGTGAAAAAAACATTTCTTTTAAGAAGTTGCATGAAGTAAAGAATAGCAAGAAAGGAGCTGGAGGAAGCTTTTTCTGGTTGTCTGTTAACTATGCAGTAGATTCCTTGGACTCATTGCTGAAAGAAGGGCAGCAGCTGTAAAGCTTCCATCTGTACAGATTAATTCGTCCTTTAAGATGAACTTTTTTCTCACTCTGGAATGACCTTTACAAATGATATTTCTCTAAACTTGTTTTACCTTCATCTTTATAGAGTTCTTTAATTCCTCTATAGCACAGGGTTTGAAAATATCTTGAAGACAATATTAACAATTTAACTTTATGTAGTAACTTGTGTCGGTTACAAGCTTTCATCCCAAGCACAACATTTTAGCTAATTTATCTTGCTTCATAGGTCAGAAGCTGCCAAAAAGAACCTGTAAGATTGACGCTTGAATGATACACTTAGGCGTAGGTCAAACAGCAAGGTTTTAAAATTATTGTTGGAGCTGCGCAATCTTAGAGACTCCACAGATGTAAATAAACAATCATAGGAATAACAGGAATGGTCACGGTAACGATGACAAACAACACACAAACAGATTTCACTCATGAATAATCAGATGTCGCAAAACCTGTTGAGATTGAACGTGAGTTTAGAGTAAATACACATGGCCAACAAAATAGAAAGCAATGCTCATAGTGGTGGATTCATTTTAACAGATGAAAAAAAAAAAGATTAAAAGAAAAGAAGTTGGTTAAAAGAGTGGAGACAGCATGAGCTGATTTGGGCTTGCTACAAAATGATATCAATTTAAAAAGAGAGTTGTTTTATCTTCTGTTTTCTGTAATCCCCTCTGATAATTTAGCTACATATCACATCTAACAAGCTGCAGGCTAAGTTTTTCCACATGGAACACCTTACATACAAGAATATCCACCTTAGACAATCCAACACTTAGACTATCCCCAATCAAAGCGGTTCCAAAATCCTTTAGAGCACATCAGACCACTCTAGATCACACAGCATGAATATCTCATAAGATGCTTAGAGCAATCAGATTGATCACAGGATCGTCAAGATTGTTTGGGTGTCCTTACGATAAAACGTATGAAATGAGCACCTTCTTCACCTGACCTCAACCCAACCGACAGCATGTGAGCAGCTTATATTCAGGAGATTTACAGCAAATGAAAAGAGTAAACCTATCTAACCATGTTATGTCCAAAATGTTGGTTGTTTTTTTTTTTTACTTTAATTGTTTGTTTAGTTTAAAAGGAAAATAGATGGACAGAAATCAGGCTTTCTCTCCATATGGTTGTTTTCTGTCATCACTAACCTAATATCAGGAACTGGCTGCCAGTCCTTCATCACCTAAGAAATAGGCAATCTGTGAGACCTGCTAGATTTTGTGTTGATCCTGGTTATCCATTGACAAATTTAAGTAAATCTCCTCTCTCCGTGCCAATGTAACTTCCATGTTACCGTTCCCATGCTACTCAAAGAACATCAGTAAAACAACATTTCAGAAACTCCAGTTTTCTTTCCCGGATCTTCCTCCATGACTAGGAACGTTCCTCCTCCTTATCTGTGTACTAAAGTTTTTGGTACTAAAGTTCTCGGTAGCTGGTAATTATTAGAGTAATCCTCAAAAATAAGACTTGCATAATACGTGTGCAAAACATGTAGATCACATGTAAAACATTATCCATCATCATCACCTCCTTCTGGGGAAGGATGAAACTGTTAAACTATTTATAAGAAAGAGAGTTTAAATTCAAAAGTCTTTGGTTTTAAACTATAAAAACACCCCATATGACTCACTTACACTTATTCCAATCTCAGAACCAGTTCAGGATTGTACTCTTGCTCTCACCTTCCATGACAAACACCAGCGATCCCACATCTCCTTCCTTTATGATACAGGCATCCTTTCCATAATCCACTGGGTACATACAGTCCACAATCTCCTGGATTTGAGAAAGCTCCAGGTTCTTCATGAAGTCATTGTCCAAAATAGCTTCCTTTATCAGCTCCTTTGACCTGGGAAGCAGATAAGAAGAACATGTCAAAGAAATATCTGCAAAACCAGGTCAGTAAAAAATCCATCCATCCATCACCCAACAAGTTAGAAGAGCTCAGGTAAGAGAAGAAGCATGTCCACAATATTGCAAAAACACACACTCAGCTCTCTGAAAGAAAATATACATGATATATGTACACATGATAGATGAATTAATAAACCCTGAGGTCAATCTTCCAGTTTGTCTCCTTTCTCACCAACACAGGTCCAAGCCCTCTACTTATTATTGCAAATTAAGCTTTAACCCATCCCTTGTATTCCGCATGTGGTCCAATTTCAGCAAATAATGGCCCGTGGAAAGCATTTAAACATTGTATCATTTTTAAACAAGTTTCACCCCACGAGAGAGCATGTTGAAATACAAGGATGGAGACTAAAGATCAAAATCAGAACTGAAAACTTGAAGCCAGAGAAACCTGAGTTATAAAACAAAAAAACTCGTTGCAGGACTATATTTGTAGATCCAAAATTTATACATATTGCATTTAACTCTTAAGATTTTGGTTTTTCCTTTCCAAATTGTGTTTTTATTACATTCTATTAAAGCTGAAGCAGCACAGAAGCCTTTATCTGAAACTCCCAGTGTCTAATTAACTCTCCTGTCTGCACTTATTTTCGTGCTTCTGTTTGACAGTATGAGCATCTGCAACAGGAAGGCAGCAGACAGTTTCAGCCCCGTCTTTTAACAAACAACTAATGTTATTTTCTGCAGGTTTGATCATCTGTCATGTCTAAGCTCATAAACACTGAAACCGTGTGTCTCAATCAATCGCAGCCGGGTGGTTTGGAAACAGACGGCCGATTCATTCTAGGCGTCCTCCAGCTTAGATTGATCTGACAAACAGTGCAGCGCCTCTTGGTGAAGGAGGAATTATCAGGACCAAACTAATGAAACTAACACCCTGTCAGGAAATATTCTATTTTCAGCAGCTCAGGATAAAATCTAACTTACAAAGCACAAAAGAAACTGGTGTCAGTGAACTGGTATTAAATAATACCTGAGACATTCATAACGACACGAATGATCAGAAAAACCTTTCCTTGTCTGCGACAAAGAGGGATTCGAGAGAGGTTTGGCATTGTGTAATTGACGGATGTTACAGTGGCTTACTTGACCTGAAGGCTTTGAATGTCCAAAGAGCAGATACTGTAGATACGAGATATAAAACAGAACCTTCATGCTTGCAAAAAAAAAAGTTGTTTCAGGTTCAACATTCAGAACCAACATCAATATTGATTCTTTTTCATTTCTGATAAGGTTTTGATAAGAATCCTTTTTCTTTGCAATCACGAATTTGCCTTAAAAAACACAAGTTGTAGCATCACAGAAAAAGTTAATGATATTAAAACTCACAAAAAAAACTTTCATGCTTTCTTTAACTACCCTTCCTATTACAGTAAATTTGAAAACATTGTTCAGTGTAACAGTAAAATTGACTCTGCTATGGTAATTCTCACTATTTCCTTGTTCATTTTTTGAAAGATATAGATTTAATCCCAAATTGGACCATGCAAAATTTCATCCATGGCTTTTTCACAATCTGCACATTCTCCCTTTACTGTACTTACATGGTGACTTTGACTTCATTGGTGAGCGTGCCGTTCTCTGAGTTGCACCCAGGTTAATATGATATAACCCTGATTCTGTAATGATACCATCTCTGCCAAGGGGATAATTTACACAAAATCTCAAATGTGCACACCGATAATCTAAAGACCAGCACATTATTTTGCACTTTAAAAAGCGTTTTACATTTTATTTCACACTTAAAGAAGACACACACACAAAAAAAACTAAATCAAATTAAAAGGAAACCTTCTTTAAAATCTGATGATACTTAAAACCTTTATCATCTTCTGCTATTGATATCTCTCCTCATTAGTAATGGTGCCCAATTCAGGGAATAGTAACCTGGATCCCCCAAAAGTCCCCCCAGAAAATAAGGATGTTGGCAGGCTTTGGTGTTCCAAGGAAAGAGAAGGTTGTATAAGCATTGTCAAAACTCAGAGAGCCCCAAGAAACAAACTGGGACATTTACGACTCTTTAGCTTTTTGGACTGCTAATTCTAAAGTTATAAGCCTCACCACCTAAAAACACATCTCTCTAGGAGTCATTCCTAGTCTTGTGACCCAGGAAGGTGTAGTTGGTTTCAGGTAGTCAGTACATATGTTCTTCACCACCTTCCAACAGACATAGTGTAATAAATTCTCCTTTTAATAAGTCGGATCCACCTGTTGCTACAATCAGGCTGTTTTTTGTCTCCTCTTGCTCAATCCAGAATTTCTTGTTTCAGGTTTTTTGTTTCAGATTCTAGTCTTTTACTCACTTTTGGTGAAACAATGTATTTTCACCTGCTTGTTTCGCGACATACTTTGCATTTGGGTCATCCACTTGACTATTCAAAGCCAGTCTACACCTTTCCTTAAAATCCTGGTAGGTTTTTCTTATGTTCATCATGACACCCTAGACTTTTTTCTCCAGCTCCATATTAACCACAAAATCCTTTCTTCAACTCAGTTCAATCATCTACTTTACACAGGTGGAAAAAGGTTATTACACAGTGCCATGTACATAATGTTGTAGTGGGGACTTTAGGTTCTCTCTGGACGGTGAGTTGAATATTTAGAAAAGCAGCAGCTCTACCCATTCGGCAGCTGAGAGGCCGTTACCATAAAGAAACTGTAGAGGAGGAGAAGGATATTTCGGCAGACTCAAATGGTTTCCTTCCTGTCAAGAGCAGAGCACTCAGTTTTACTGAGCTGGACTGAAAGACACAAAAATGAGTGGAAGGCGGATGGTGAATGCTCCATCGATCTCTGGCAGCTGCTGAATGATTTCCAGAAAGGAAAGAAAAAATCTGCTGAAACTGAAATAGCCCACTTAGAATTTAATCTTTAAACTCCTACAATTCAGTCTGAGATAAATGCCCAAAACTTGCACAGAAAACCTGATTTCAACAGAAAGGAGTGTTAGACAACCAAAAGTACAGGTTGTTTTGGATTTATCCATGACACAAATATGTGTTTTTTGGAATGTGGCTGGAAGGTGGCACATTTGAAAACATCTTCCAGTATGAAAACAGCCTCTTGGCATTTCTTTCTCCTATTATTATTATTTTTCTCTCGAATGTGCCTGCACCTCCACTATCACTGTATCTGTTCTGCCCTGGAGGAGGAAACACCAAAAGTATTTTCATCGCCTTACCAGTAACAAGGGATACGGGCGATGGGGTACATAGTCTATGTTGAACCGCAACCATATCATTATATTTATTTCTGGTAGACGGGATAAGTGTATGATTTTAATATTTTTCCTCTTCTTCAACTGAAAAAGACGACTAATAAGTAAGCATGGCACACTATTTATTACTGTTTGATGAGTGCAGTGATCCCAATCATGTGACGGATCAATTTACTTTGTGATTGCTTCAGTTTTAAAGCATGAACAGGACATAGAATTGATCATACAAGTTTTATGAGACTTATGTACTTATAAACCTGTTAGCTAATCAGGACAAAAAGTTAAAGATTTTACAATAGATTTTCTTTAGAAATATCAAACAACAAAGTTTGTGGCATTTGCTCTTGTGTTCTATCAGCAAATACTCCCAGCAGCGTTTTTCATTATCAAACACATCAAGTGAGGAAAATTTGTTCCGAATTAAGGTTTGGAACTAAAATATTCATTTTTTATTTTTATTTTTTAACAGAGGTGTGCAGAAAATGTTGAACATTGTTAATATGAAGAAAATAGATGATAAGGTTCGCCTGATAAATTCCATTCAAAATAAAATGCTGAAACAAACTCTAAGAGAGCTTTTTTGTTTTTTCAGTGAAAAGAAATATTTGAATCCTGCCTCAGTTTCTTTGTATGAACAGGACTCTGAAGGGACAGTGTGATCTGGATGGAGGGGGTGATTAAGCACACCCTTTATGTTGTTACCGCATTAGTCACTGGGGAAGGGAGAAGGTGTAAGGACAAATGAAATGGATGAAAAACAAGAGAAGAAAAAGGTGATGAGTGTGTAAGAATAGAAACAGAAGGACTAAAACTAAAGGTTGGATGAAGGTGGAAAATAAGGACATTAATCAGGAAAATAGACAACAAAACACCAACAAAAGCCTTAAAAAAATAATTTAGCAACAACAATAAAAAGAAACTGACAAAGAAATAAAGAGTGAACAGAGACCTTTGTGTCAAAAAGCGTTATAAACGTAATCGATTAACGTTTTAAGTCCTGACTCAGTGTTTAACGGGGAAGGCGGGGGGTCATTAACCCATTACTGTCTGCCAGCAGCGCCGCAGAAACACCAATAACGTCACTCTATCTAATAATCAGTAAAACCTCACGCAAGGAAGCAACAGCAGCGGGATTACATTCATCAATACATATTTTTAGACTTCTATCTGCATCACATCTACAGAGGACGCTGAGCTAGAAGACTGAAAGGAGAATGACACATAAAGGCCATTTAACTTGAGGATCAGTTAATGCTGTTTTCAGATTACGCCAATTTTTTATCAGGAAAAAGTTGTTTAATGGTAATTTAGTTGAAATTACCATTAAACAACCACTATTAAACCACAAAATAATGAAGACCACAGAAGAAGCATGGGGTACCTGATGTCTTAATGTTGACAGGTCCCTGTAAAATGGTGTCAAAGCTTGTTCCACACTGCTGACAAAGCTCTCTTTCACCACAGATTCCTCTTATAACCTTCTTGGACAACATTTCCCCGCACAGCATAAGTGTTGAGGGAATCTATTCTGGCGGCCATAGCTTTGGATCTCTCCTTTTCACAGATCATGTGGTTTTGCTGCACGGCTTTATCAAACGATGATCTCCAGTTTTCAAAGGAGCAGTTCACAGCCAAGAGAGAAGGGGCAAGGGTAGGTGGCACCCCAAGAGGAGGAGTTCAAGTGTTTCGGAATAGAGCGAAAGGTTTGTCTGTCCTTGTAATAAAAGAGCCGAGGCGAAGCACCTGATTTTATGGTCAAAGAGGTTCTCACCCTCATCTATCGTCACAAGCTCTGAGGATACAACAAAAAAATGTTTAAGTTGTAATTAATTGCAAAAAAGAAAAATTAGAATTTTTTGATAATATCAAAGCAAGAGAACAGGCTGTTCGAACAGATTGTTGAGCTGACAAGCAAAGCCTCTCCTGAAGTTTCATCAGTGCCAAGTGTGGATTCAACAAAGCACATTACCTACGGCAGAATGAACAGAAAAATCCGTTATTTTACTCGAGGTAGGAAGAACAAGAACAAAGTGCAGAACTCATCGGAAGGCCTCGCAGTTCTTTCACGGCAGTATTTGTTCTTGTAAGAAACCCTACGCACTTAAAATTTTCGACCAGTGGCACAAAACCTGTCAGACAGCCCATACAAAAATGTTCTGCCCTGATGAGCTGTCAAGGATTTCCAAACCACAGCCGAAGCAACAGAACGATGTCCTTTTGCTCTTCCAGCCCAAGGAAGTAAAACATGTGTCTCTGTTCTTGCAGAATATTTGTGTCTCTATACAGTCATTATAAAACTTTTAAAAACAATCTATGAAATTGGGTGGGGGGGTTAAAAAAAAAGTCTATGGTGATCCGAACGTTGTAATTAGCAGTTTTAAGTTGAAAGAACGCCATTTTATAAAAACCCGGCAGCTCCCATTAGCAGTTCATTCAGGTTTGGCATTCAACACTTTAAAGAACCTTTTAGAGCCAGAAAATATTTAAACTCATGACTGATGATTTTGTTTTTTTTAAACCAGAGTAATACAATTACTCAGGGGAGATTTTAGCATTTTATTGATACATTAACCAATCATTCATTAAAAAAAAACCTCTGACTGCAGGGCTGAAACAATAAAGCGACATTAAGCCGAAATGTGATGAAACTTAATTATCCTTTAACTTGTATTTAATGATGTCGGTCAAATCTTGTGAAATCTGAAATGGTTTGCGGTTTGTTCTTCATACAGTTTTGTCTGTGTTGCTTATGTGTTTGTAGAAAATCATTATGAAGAAACAAAAAATAAAAATAAAAATCTGAAAACAGATAAAGAACGAGAGAAACCGAGAACTAAAAAAGCTTTTTTATGATCAAGCGTTGTAGCCCTCAAACATGTCATTGTTCCTGTTTAATACCTTTTGCTGCTTGTAGACGGCAACGACTTTACAATGATAAATATATGATAAATATTCATTTATATCACCATAAGGTTAAACAACAGGAAACGCCAACGCTCCGATTTCCTCATCACGTTGCAGCTTCTGGTCTTGACGGATTTGGTTCTGATGTGGATCATTTCAAACTCTGCTAGTAGCAACTCAGGGACGGTTTCAGCGGCTCATTAAATCGTCTGCAGACACCAGGAGAGCGGGTGGGATCCAGCAAGCCACGCATACTCTTCTCTATTACTTCATATTTTCACATTACCCACAGACTCGGACGCAGAGTCGGAAAGGAGATGGGAGACACTGTTATCTGCATCCGTGTGTGGGAAGATTTAAAAAAAGACGCTGGTTGTTCTAGCTGCCACAGACATCAAGCACATGTTATTTAGCAGTCTGTAAAGAGTTATAAAGGGATATCCCACTGGCCTGCACAGTTTTATCATGCATAAAAAAACACATGCACACGTTTAGACTCTGTTCCATATTTCTCTGGTTCTCAGTGTACTAATTGGTATAGTTGTGTAGTATTTGCACATATTTTTTATTTATCTACTTGACATGAAGAGCTACAGCATAGCAGGTGGGTCCATGAAACACAGTAAGTGTTCAACCAAGTGGGGAAATTACAAAGGACCTACATTTGAATTGTGTTTTGGATTCATTTGTACACACAATCACACACCGATGATGGAGCTGGCCACAGTTGCCCCGGAGCAGACTGGCAGAAGCAAGCAAGGCTGCCACACCATCTACAACACCAGGTCCT
>JAVLVB010000001.1:11990242-12042831 GCA_032876305.1 Orestias chungarensis
GATAGATAGATAGATAGATAGATAGATAGATAGATAGATAGATAGATAGATAGATAGATAGATAGATAGATAGATAGATAGATAGATAGATAGATAGATAGATAGATAGATAGATAGATAGATAGATAGATAGATAGATAGATAGATAGATAGATAGATCGTTCGAGGATGGCCCAGAACATGCTGGTAGAACAAAGCTGTTGAATAAATGGATAGCTGGCCCTTTTCAATTACCCAACTGACCACATGGTCCATGTCCAGAACTACAGTTGAACTACAGGTGTCATCAACCACTATGTTCAACAGGGAGATAACAGGAGATAGCAGGGAAATGTGTCTTTTGTTTCAGGTCGAATCCAGTTATGGGGTCATCCCATCGCTGTGGACTGGGCGGAGCCTGAGGTGGAGGTTGACGAGGATACTATGGCAACCGTTAAGATTCTGTATGTGAGAAACCTGATGCTGCAGACCACTGAAGAAACCATTGAGAAGGAGTTTAACAGTCTGAAACCAGGTACCACCTGAACCATGATAAACAGGCTCTCCACCCTCACATCGTCCTTAAGTGCAGCCATAGAAAACAAAACAACCTCAAAAGCTGAATATGTCAGTTTTAAGCTGAATAGCTTAAAACTGACGGAATAGTCTCTCAAAACTTCACTGTGGAAATTTTTTTTGTCAAAAGCTATTAGTTTGTTTTAATATTTAAATACATTGGAAATCCAACAAAAAGACCGAAACCTCCAAACATAACTAAATCCTGGAAATAGAACATGTTCCAAATGAATTTGATTGACATCTTTCTAAAACTTAATAACTCAGATTAAGGAAATTTTTTTATTTACGTAGATCTAAATATCCATATTATCACAGGAAATTAATTAAGTGTTGTGCGTCTTGTTATCATAAATATATTGAATGTCTGAAACTTCATGGAAATAGAACGTATCAAAACAGATGCGAGAGAACGTTTTGCTGTGTTGCAGGTGCAGTGGAGCGGGTGAAGAAAATCAGAGACTATGCCTTTGTACATTTTAGTCAGCGAGAAGACGCCATCAACACCATGAACGCTCTCAACGGGAAGGTCAGCTTTGAGACTTCACTCTGTCCTCATCCAGAGGCTGAAAGAAAATAGAGTACACAGATAGTCATACAGCACACAGCTGCTGCCTAAAAGCAAATATAGCAGGCTTCTTTCACAACTACCAGGCAAACAGCAGCATATAACTTCAGGAAATTTGATGGAATTGAGTTATCTTTAAATATCTACTGTCACTTGCGAAATCTCAGACTTGGAGCCATTTTGGTGGTGGGACATGGTGACATTACTTTCTACCAGAGTCAGTTTTGTTAAGGTTGTGTTGATGCACCCTCTACTACATCAGCATGAAGGTAAACTTGCTCTCCCTGGATGTAGATGGTGGATGGCTCTCCAATCGAGGTTACTTTGGCAAAGCCGGTGGATAAGGACAGCTATGTTAGGTACACCAGAGGAACTGGAGGAAGGGGAGCCTCGGTTCTGCAGACCGACTACACAACCTACACTTTGGGACAGGTAGGACTGAGAGCTTCAAACTGTGAGGACAAGAAAGATGATCCAGAAACATCAGAAGAATTTTTTTTTTTTGGATTTGGGGTTTCTCATGTCTGTGGTCTATACAAGTATCTGATTAGGTTTGGATTTTATACTCTTATAAGCTACTTGTGTATTAGGTTCTTACTTATCAAACAAGATTTGTAAGATTTCATTTTGCAGCCATGTAGAAAAATCAACACCAACATCCGAGAGAACCTTTGATATGTGTCAACATTTGGTGCAGTGTGTCAAAATGTTTGCCAATATTGTTCACATGGCTTTATGTAAGGGGCTTTCTAACAAATCTAAAAAAGAAAAAAGAAAAATATCCGCCAAGGTTGTTTATGGATAATTTTTAGATGGAATAAAAATACAGATACATTTTGAAAGAAATGGATATCTAGACAAATGTGTTTTTATCTACAAATAAATTTCTATTATTGAAATTAGCTAAAAAAATAAAATAAATAAATAAATGAATAAAGGGGTCCATTTTTTGTTCACTGGACTTAGAGTTTATGAATATTGTATGTAGTAAATATTTTTAACATGAAAGTCATAAAGTATGTCTAGTTGAACCTGAACCCGATTCACAGATAAACAAAAGATGAGGCGTTGATAATGAGCTGAACTCTGGGTTCCCAGAGTCTCTGTTGTTTACTGTTCATCTGCGCTGTCAGCTAAAAATGATAGGATGTCCGGCAGCGCCATTCAATGGCCTGTGTAACTGAATGCAGCTGGAGTATGCTCCCTGTCTTATAAGTGTATTTCATATATTTTATATATAGAAGGCCTGTGATTTGTACCGCATAACCTATAAAACTCAAGACTTTTCAGTTCTACACTGAAGGTGATTCTTTACACTACACTTTTAGTATTTTATCTTACGACCCATTTAAGATTAAGACCAGAATAAATGTCATAATACTTCACAACAGAGTTTGATATGTTTAGGGGGTTTTTTTGGTCTAAAATTAAAGTCATCTAATATAAGCATCTTAGTGAAACCTGTAAACTTGATTAGTATGCCATTTGCATGGCATATTTGAAATTAAGTTACAGGTCAGATTTTTTTTATTGTACTTTTGTTGACTCACACATTAGTGGCCTTGTATTGTTTTGGAAAGGATTTGGTGATGGTATGAGGTTGGTCTCTGTCAGGGCAATACAAAAGATTTGTCACTGATCAGCAGCAAATATAAGGAATTAATAAACAGAAAAGGAAAATGTGACACTGTCAGGTAGAACCTCCTAACTCATACTTTCAAATCCTTGATGAGGTTAAATGAAATATCAAACTCTTAAAGCAGCTGTGAAAAGTCTTAACGTAAAAGGCTGCCTTCCTCTTTGCCTCCTTGGCTTGCAGGTCTATGACCCCACAGCGGCATATCTTGGGCCTCCAGTGTTTTACGCCCCCCAAGCTTACGCTGCCATTCCGGGTCAGTTCCGTTTCCCAGCAGCTAAAGCTCATGTAGGAGGCCGAGGTCTGATCAGGACACCATCAGTCAGAGGTGAGGACGCTCGCTGTTCACATTGTCGTCATCATGATGGAAGCAGATCTGCTGGCAGAGTTTCATTTGTCAGCAGGAACTGTTTGATCTAAAGTTGAAGCTCCTCCCCTCAGTTTAATAGTGATGAACAACATGTTGGTTTATCAGCTTTGAGCTCTACCTGTGGCAGATGTGACACTGAGGGGTGGATCTTCCTGAATCATCTGAATATAATGAATGTTGTTTGATAATCAGAATATTTTATGGTAGGAATCATTAGAGGGCTTCTCAATCAGTGTCATTTTGTCATAAATTCATTAGGAAAAAAAAATCCCTTAGGTTTTCGTTTTTTTTGTTAGTCCTCGTTGTGATTTACTAATTATGTGACACAGTGATTCTTCTTACCTGCTGATTTCCGGTGATTTGATTGATTTACTGCCTCTCCGATCTCCTGTAGAAATTTACATGACTGTACCTGTAGGGGCTGCGGGGGTACGAGGGCTGGGTGGGCGGGGCTACCTGGCCTACGCAGCCGGGGGCGGGGCCATGGGACGAGGGGGTGGAACCTCCTATTGCCTGAAGGGGGACAAGCAGGGTGAGGAAAAGCTGTACGACCTGCTGCCCGGGATGGAGCTGACACCGATGAACCCTGCTACCATGAGCCTAAAGGCCACTGGCATCAAACCTCCAACTCAGGTAATGGGACACACCCAAACCACATGACATGTGATGCTATGTTTAACCACACTCTAGTAAAATAAATGTTGAATGTAAAGTTATTTTCCCAAGCTGAACACCTGTTTGTTTACTTATAAGGTTCTGGAAGAGCTTTGCCAGAAGAATAACTGGGGTCAGCCTGTCTATCAGCTTCACTCTGCAATCAGCCCAGACCAACGGCAGCTTTTTCTCTACAAGATCACCATCCCAGCTCTGGGCACACAGTATCCCAACGTGTGAGTAAAGTCAGATACACCTGTGCAGAAGGTTCTCTCTATTGCGCACCACCAACCATGACTGCTTCTCTATTTAATGAAACCTTAAATCGGCAAAACATCAACAGGTGTAAAAAATTTAATCAGTGGATCAATTATGAGCTAAAAACAATTCTTGTTTTTTCTTGTACAAGATATAAAAAATGTCCATTGCATGCATGATTTTTTTGTCGCCTGTCTATGATATACTCCTGTCTAAGCTCTCGAGCATTGGGATCACAGGGAGAGCGCACTCCTGGTTTGAATTTTACCTCACTGGTGATCATTCAAAGTATCCTGGATTGGTCACATTTCTGCGGTGCACAACTTCAGGACAGAGGTTCCTCAAGGTTCGGTACTGGGACCTCTTCTCTTTATCATATACACCCCCACTCTGGGCCAGATAATTAAATCGCATGGCTTCTCGTACCACTGTTATGCTGATGACACCCAGCTCTTTCTGTGAATCCCATCTAATGTCATTTCCACCTAAGGTCTCAGCACACATGTCAGTCTGTCTGACATAGCAAAATGAATGAAAGACCATCACCTCCAACAGAATCTCTCAAAAACTGAACTGCTTGTTTTTCCAGCCAAACAAACTAAATACCACAATATTCACATCCAGACTGCATCCCCTTCTCTGGGTCTCATGTTTGATGACCAGCCGACCATTAAAGATCATTTTGTCTCAGTTTTGTCGATCTTGTCACTTTGCATTACTAAACATGAGAAAGATACGGCCATACCTTACCCAACATGCTACCCAGCTCCTGGTTCAGTTTATGGTTATCTCCCGCCTTGACTATTGCAATGCACTCCTGATTGGTTTTCCAGCTTGTACATAAAAACCCTTATAAAGCATCCAGAATACAGTGGCGCGTCTGGTCTTCAATCAGCCCAAAAAGTCTCATGTCACCCCTCTGTTCATTGAGCTTCATTTGTAACCCCTGGCTGCTCGCATCAAATTTAACTACCTGATGCTAGCCTACAAAGTGCTAAAGGGTACGGTTGCCAACTACTTGAATACTCTTGCAAAGGCTTATGTCACAGCTCGGTTGCTTCGGTCATCAATGGATTGTCGTCTAGCAGTGCCTATATCACACTATATGTGTTTTTTTGCGTTGTTCCAAGATGGTGGAATGACCAACCAAGCCCCGCAAGAACAGCAGCGTTCCCTCTATCTCTTCACTGTCACCACTGACTGTGACTTGGGATTTTTTTCTAGATAGCTCATGGTCAGATTAATAATAGGTGTAACGTTCTGTCTACTATGTAAGTCGCTTTGGATAACAGCGTCTGCTAAATGCATAAACATAAAGATAAAATGGATCTGATGGCAGGAAGTGGACAGGGCAAAGGAGGAGTGAGGTTGATTCAAGAATAATTACTAAAGACCAAAATCAGGAGATCTTTAGGGGGTCATGTTCATGGCTTAAATGCATCTTCTTGGGGCTCTTGGTTAAGGGTAAAAAAACGACAACATTTAGTATTAGAATATCACATGAGCTGCAATGGACTGGCGACCTGTCCAGGGTGTACGCCTGCCTCTCGCCCATTGTAAGAAGTAGATACACATGAGCAGACCCCCATGCGACCCCACAAGGATAAGCGGAATAGATAACGGATGGATGGATGGATATTACATGAGAAAAATAAAGCTGTTAGTTATATTGTGCTGAATATAACTATTATTTGGGGTAACTGTAATTATTTATCTGCTAAAAATGCTATGAGTGAACTATATATTTAAAATTGCACATCTCTCTGCAGACACCCCTTCACTCCTGCAAAACTGTGTGCGTCTGTGGAAGAAGCCAAGGTCCACGCAGCTGAACACACACTGCAGACACTGGGCGTGCAGATAGAGGGTGGTGGTGATGGCAGCTGTGCTACTGCAGCTGCTGTAGCCTCAGTAGCCTTCCCAGGTATGTGAAGGTCCGTACCCAAATCCAACTAACCTCTCACTCAATAATACAGCAACAGAACCCACCTGACTTTCACAACGTACTAGAATCAGATCACACATGTTTAACAATAAAGTCCTGTTTTAGTTTCTCCGAACGAGCAAGTTTCTAAACTAAAACTAAAAGGCTTTGTTCTTCCCATGCAGGCTATGCTCTGACGAGCCCAGCATCTCCGGGAATGGCCTCCCAGTTGAAACAGGCAGTTTCTCTGGGTCAGGACCTAACTGCATACACCACTTTTGATGGATACCCTGCATTTGCTGTGGCGGCTCGCCACACTGATGGATACGGCGTTTTCTAAAGCAGCAGTTTCCAGGGAAGTTAAATTGTAGAGCTGCGTTTATGCCATACCCCTTTGGTTTGCTGCAAAGGCTGATTCAGTTTTAGAAACACTGAACACTTTGACTCGACAAGATTTCAAACCTGATTGGCTCTTAATTGATCGTAGTTTAAAAACGCTAAAAGTTAAATGGTCTTAATGCAGCTTTTGTCCTCAGGTTAAACATGGAGATCAATGTTCTTTCAGTCTCAGTTTAAAACCAGTTCAGTCTTATCCAGGTAGGTCTCGTCAGTTGCCCAAAAACGAACTCTTCATCTATCACATTGTTGCATTCCCTCCTCTCACCTCTTCCTTCTCCTCATTTAATCAGAATTATCTGCTCATCCACAGTTTGGTTTGTGATGCTTATTTTTATTTTCCATTTTTGTAAAAATCAAAGTTTCTATTTTAAACTGAAACATAATTCCTTTTCAGCTTTCTGAAGAAGCTCTAAAACCATTTGGGCCTAAATGTAAGAATCAGGCGGAAGCATCTGCTGTGTCGATGATAATGAATTGGAAGGGCTTCTACAAAAACTTTTCCAGAAACTCCAATGTAACTACAAGTTATATTTGCTAACATGCTTTAGGAAATATAATTTTGTGATATGTTCATATCACTTGGCTCCACCCAGCACTTCTAAAGTTGCATTTGCATCAAACAACTATTCAGAACCTACTGGTAATAAATTCAATCACTGAGGGTTCTGCTATGATCACACATATCCATAAAAAGCGTCTTTGAAAATGAAGGAGCTTTAGAGTTGAAGTACCAAAGAGAGTATGCAGAGGTTAAAAATTTTATTTATAGGAATCTTTGCAGAGTAAATCTTCCTGTTTATTAAACGTTTATTAGTGGAGGTTTTCTAAAGCATGCTTTTCTTTTGTACTACCTTCGGTTCAGCAGGTTTGATACTGCCAAATGTAAAGAGATCTTATTCGGACTAAGTTATCTCTTTTCTTTGTGACCATTTTTTTGTTTTGTTTTCAGTTTTATTATTTTCACATTCTTCAGTCATGAACCTGTTGCAGGTAAAACCCACCACTGCCCTTGATCCTTACAATCCAGGGTTCTAAATTTTGTCAAGATCCACAACTTTCTATAATGCCTGTAAAATAGATTAGATGTAAAAAAAAAAAAGAAGAAGAAAAAAAGAAAAAGAAACTTAACAAAGGATGGTATGGTATCAGGGTCAAACAATGCTCCAAAGAATCCTGATTTCTCTTAGGAGAGAGGCAGCTGCTGATAGCAGCAGCAACATCTGGTTTAACTTCCTCTGTTTGACTAAAGCTTTGTTGAGATTTCAGAACAGATGATGTTGGCATCCAAGCTGTGAACATGCTGAAGCAGAGACAGTATTAAAGTGTGTGAAGCACTTAGAACTTATTTTTGTATGTGGAATAAGATGAAATATCCAGACATATTTGTACAGTGGTATTTTAACTTGTCTTTGCTGCCATAATTGACTTTTAAAGAATAACATGTGATGCTGAATCTGAATTATCTGTGAGGAAAGAAACAAATGTGGGAATTCTATGAAACTGTTTGAATTATCATCTTTTATTATTACTAATCAGAAGAAATAAAATAAAGAATTAACAACAACTTTGTTGGGTCCATTTTTAGTTTTTTTTTGTTTACACGATTTAATATCTACCTCTGTGATTCAATACGAGCTTCTTCACAACTCTGTTGGTCACACCAGTGGAATCCAGTCATGTTCAGCTCTGGGCTTTAAAATGGACCCATTCAAGACAAAATCTGTCAAGATGAAACCATTTGATTATAAATTTGCTTGTGTCTTTAGGGTAATTTTACTGTTTATATTCCTGTTTGGTCAAGTTTGTTTAGCCGACAGCCTCACATATGAGTCAATAATACGTTGGCAGTCAATTATATGACTGGAAGATGGTCACGTTCAGCGGCTGCAAAATGATAAGCCTTCCACCATTATATTCAACAGCTGGTTTTACATTACTACCCTTATAAGCAAGGATATCATAATCTGAAATATGTTTGAACACACTGAACAAGTTGCAGAAGTAGATTTCATAGAAGAGGAAATCTTAAGCATCTAATAATAATTTAGGTATCAGCTAAATAGTTGGAAAACATCAAGATTTGACAAATAATGTCATAAAACCTTGTAAAATCCATCTTACTACACATTATATCACACATATACTACTGATCTGTTTTAGCAAAAAAGCCAAACAAATGAAAAGCTATTCTGATTACTAATCTTTTATTGGGAAGTTTGAGCAATAAGAAACTGAATATTTAATCTTTATTATTATAGATATACAAAAATGTTTATCGAACGTTTTATGCCTAAAAGGGGGAGAAAAAAGCGACCTTGCTGAAACTTCACATTGAAACAGAGAAAATTCATCACCCCAACAAAAGATGAATCACGCTTCTTTATCAAGTTGGTTCTGCTTATTTTAATGTCTAAAAGTTTTACAGCTCAGCACACTGTATTAAAGACTAGAGCTTCCATGGCAAAAAGTTGTCACACGCGCGGATTTGACAGTCAAATGCAAAGTTAGAGATAATAACAGATACATCATATCAAACAGTTAATAATAACAAGAAACTATTTTCATTCTTTTGAGAGTTTTCTGCACACTTTTCTTCAGATGCAGCTATTTAAACAACTTGCTGTCATATTCCTTCAATGGAAAAAACTTGATATACCCCTTACAAACAAGTCATAGCTGCTCAGTTCTTTGAAAGTTAAGGTTGAGCTCTTTGGGTTACTTTTAATTATCTATTAATTACCTAGGACCTAAATGTCAGTAATAGTCTTTCAACCCTTCCCCGCTTGCTGTCTAGCAACAGTTGCCCTACAAGATCATTGCTGATGTCTTGGATAATTGGGTGTTGTTTTTTTTACACACACTTAAACCCTTTTTTCTAAACTACTGAGGACTAAATGAGTGAAACCTTCAAAGCTGAAAAGCTTGAAAAGAAGCTAAAATAGTATTTTGCTTCCAAACAGAGTGTGACAGTAGAATAGAAAAAACGTTTTTTAGTGAGCTGCAGTTAATCTTCTTATGTAAGCGCTCATTTAATTCAGTTTTTAGTGCAGCCTGTAATCCTCCATCAGCTGTGTGTTAATCCACAGAAGAAGATGTTACTTGGAGGCAGTAAACAGTCAATCTGCACATGTTCACAACATTTCCATGCTCAAAGAAGACATTAAAACTGTATTTAACTGTCCCGACAGGAAGTTGTTCTGCTGCACTATAAGGTATGTATACAAAACTTTTGAACTATTGTTGTCTTTTATATTTAAAGGGTTATTATTATGGTCACCTTCTTGTATCTGTTTTCAATTTGAGGAACAGTAATCATCTAATGGATTCAATATGCTTTCACAAACGTATCCCCCAAACTTATATTAATTAGACGTTTTAAGCCTTTATTGCTTCAGATTTTCTGAATCTTCTAAAAGGGGTTGTTTTTTGGACTTTGACAACAGTTTTATTTAATTGCAGTTCAAGAAGGATTGTGCTTGTATGGAAGATCAAACAAAACAAAAAAGTAAAAGGCGTGTGATCAGTTTGAGGCTGTTTCAGTGAATGTAACAAAGTTGCCGCACTGTCTACTCATCATCCTCTGACGTCAAAAACAACAGATAAGGGGGGAGAGAGATAGAGCAAGCTGCAGTTTAAGTGGACAACCGTTTATCCTCTTCAGGTTTTCCAGTCATCTCTCCGTGGACCAGCGGAATGACAGAGACTCCAAGCAGCATAAACAGTCCAGATGAGGACATGAAGAATCTGCAGTTGGTCGACCATCAAGGTCAGTGTGTATCTACTTGTAGTGATAATGCAAGCTTGTTATGGTGGCTTATATCATGCCGGTGACACAGATGGAAAAATTACTAGATGAACATGTGTTTCTGAAGTGCATAGAAATTTGATCAATGTGTGTAGATTTTGCACTCAAAACTTTCAAGGAGCTTTAAATTACAAAAATCAATTTCAGTCTCTAATGTGTGATGTTAGTCCTCCATAAGCTATCAAACATATGCTGTTTCTACCGGCTGTGTAGCAGAGTAAATCAAATTCTATTTATCTTGTGTCTTCATTTTATCCACTCTTTTATAATTCCCAAAGCTACATCCAAGCATCGCATCAATGTTCACAAGTTCACAAGTCGGAGCCCTCTGATACAGAGCGGGTATTAATAAATTACTATTTATATTTTAATATTCAGCTAAAAGAAACTGAACAATCACATCTGATCCTTTTACCTTTATCTTATTCTAATGCTCTGGGCAGTAGATTTAGCTTTTGGCTCTTGTACTGACGACGTAGTGCCCCGTTTATTGTTTTTCCGGTAATTTATGTACAATAAAGCATTTCTTACACAGACCGTGAAACACTCACCTACGGTCCCTGAGAGGCAGCAATAAGAACATTGATATTATTGTTAGGACAAATGAGCAGGAGCAGCAGTTCAAGTAGGAGCCAAAAGAATGGAAACAAAAGTTGATTAAATAGCTGATATGAGAGGGACATCTACCAGATTACCAGGTGTTGATATAAGAAATCAGTAGTATATTTGTTCTGATACATGGTTACTTAAAGAAAACAACTTTGGGTCTCCTGTGCAATGGTGATATTTACAGCATTATCATAAAGTCTGCTTTGTACCTACAAATCTTATGGGAATGTTCTGAGAATGATTATTTTCTGTTATTTTTTAGTTAAATAAAAAGTCTGTAAATAGTCTAGGTTGTCAGCCTGAGTCTGCTTAGAAAACACAACAACATTTTCCTTCCCTGCCAATGTTGCTTCATTTTAACTCGACCCCTTTTCATGTTCAAATTAAAGAGGGTTTATTGTGCAAAATGAACATTTCAGAGGTTGTTATATCATTTACTGCTTTTATTCCCTCATCTAAGCCATACCAGGGTTTTCTTTGATAAATTTGTGGATGTTTGAATAACCTTTAAAAACTTTTTTGGCAGCCATTTGTGTGTAATTAAATGGTTGATCCAAAGCACAAAAGAAGTGTTGCAGTAAAAGAAAAAAAATTAGAAGTTTGAAAAAACATTTAAATAGTTTTCAAATATAACGTTGTTACACCTACAGGTTGAGCATCCAACACTTAGCTGAAAGGTTCTTCTTGTAAAGGCCAGTGAAGCTGCAGAAGGAGGGGGAGATCCATTGAAAGAGGAGGAAACAGTTCAACATCTGTTAAATCAGTTGAATCTTTAAAGTCTGTAGATTGTCCTGCTTACCTAAAGCATAATGAGTCTTTGTGCCCCCTCTTCTCAGACGCACACAGTCCAGCTGTATTAATTAAACATTAATGCCCGGCTGCTCTGAGTCCAAAAAAACCCCATCAATTATTCGAGTTAACAGCATCAAGTTGTTTTGGGAAATCACTGGATAAAATTGTGATTACAAGCAGTATAATATAATATTAATGATACCCCACATCATGTTGGGATTCTTAAAGGATCCTCTTCTTATAACAGTGAGATGGACCTTTGTCATACGACAGCGGTCAGTGTTAGGTTAAAATAATTTTATGAGAAAAACAGCCCCCATGTCTCTTGGTTTCTTTGTGGTGGGATTTTATTTTCTTGGCAGCCTATCCTGCTGATCACCATCTCTGTGGATAATTACCTTCCCACTGTGGACGAATGGACCCGTCACCTCCTCTTTTCACAAACAGGATGGAAGGATGAAAAAGTAGGACATGGCACAAAAAACACTTTGCTTCTCCAGAATGTGTTTCTAAATCTAATCATAAGTCAGTTTAAAAATGTCCTTATATTCAGTCTGTTGATAATTGAAAATTGTATTTTCTTTCTAAAGACCATTTAGCCATCCTACTCATAATAACCACCAGCTTTTGTTGAACAGCAAAAGTACTATTGGTACTGACGTTAAATATTGATAGAAAGGCAGTGTGTTTCAGCAACGAAAACAAACCCATTAAATGGGTTTTCTCGCGGGTTTGCTGAATTTTTCACTTATGCAGCGGGAAACCACACTTGAATCCATCAAACTGACTCACAGCAGCTTCAGTCCAAATACTTTGCCTTAATGTTCCTTTGTCACTAGTGACATCTTGTTCGGTCTGTTTTTACTTTATCCCTCAGTGAGCTCTATGTCTGTAGCCCTTGTCCTGGAAAATTTGGACTCTCCTGTTATTGCAGTACTCTGAGCTGTCCGCGCCTTCTCAACAAGCTCCTTGTTCAGCCTTCAAACTCTCAGTGTCTCTGTGGACAAAACGCTCCTTTGTTCTCAAACACAGGCAGAGAAAAAGGGATAGGGGAAGTAAAAAAAGGAGGAGGATGAGGAGATGGATAAACAAACTAAGAATAAAACTCAGAATGATATAAACCTCCACATTATCTCCTTTTTTAAATTTTTTTAAATTTAGTTGTTTTTTTTCTATATCTGAGAGTCTTTCTGTTGGTTTTAAAAATGAGAACTAAGTAATGAAGAATGATATGACACAGTTTTTATGTTTGATTTTGTATTGTTTGTTTGAGCTGACATGATTCTGAGCTGGAATCGGATTCAGGGTCGGAATATCCAACCTTAGATTAATTCCTCGCTGTGACCCTGAAATAATCCTCTTACATCATGAAAACACCCCGACCATAAAAAAAGATAGGAGTGCCAAACCTCTCTTGTTTAGTTACTGCACAGCTGCTCCTGCTACACACATCAAGCTTCTGCTAACCATTCCTGGTTGTATCAAAAATATCCAATTATGAAAGTGCCACACTGGACCCATACACCTCAAGACATATTTGGATTTCATGGTACTCATATTTTCAGTATATCTTGAAATCATGGATACAACATTAGAGACACTACAAGGAGAAAAGCTAAATTAAAAAAACAATCTGGAATTGAGTGAAGCCTAAAATACAAAAACGGATGAATGTTAGTATTTGAACTGAGCTCATTGGATAAAACTACAAATATCCTTGAGTGGATTAATGCAAATGCTGTTTTTTCTTGACAAAAAAAAAAATGTTTTTTTTTTGGTTTTTTTCTAAGTAAAATATTTTACTCTGTAAAATATTTATAATATGTGCGTCAGTTTTTCACAGATTAACATTTTTTGGTCTTCTAGAGTCAGTGTCTGCAGACAGCAGGATCGGGGATGTAGACAAGCTGCCAGTTCCCCAGCACATCCTTATCAGTAACATCACATGTGATTCATTCAAGATAAGCTGGAATATGGACAGCCGAGGCCAGGATCGGATCACACATTACTTCATTGACCTAAACAAGAAGGAAGACAAGAGTAATAACAAGTTCAAACAGATGGTGAGAGACATTTACCTGATCATGATAGTGTCCAGTCATTGTGGTCACTCACTAAAGATTGGGGGTCTTATCTATTTGCAGATAACTTATAACACAGTTTAATTCTCTGCTTTCAGGATGTACCAACCAAGCTGGTGGCCAAGGTTGTTCCTCTGCCGATGACTGTAAGAGGTCACTGGTTCCTGAGTCCCCGGACAGAATATACTTTGGCTGTGCAAACAGCCACCAAACAGCCTGAGGGAGAATATGCTGTTTCTGCTTGGAGTGAGATTATTGATTTCTGCACAGCAGGTCAGAGAGAAAAACAAAACCACTTGTTATAAGGAACTGGAGATTTATGATTCACTGCAGTGGTTTTATTGTCAAAAAATATTAAACATTGTGTTGAATCTTGTTGAATTCCTTTTATTGTTTTCTACTTTTTGAAGCTCAAAAACATGCACAAATGCATCAAAATTTTTTACATTTTTGTATTTGACAATGTCTGGTAGACTGGTACACATTCAGATAGCAAAAATATGAACAAACCAATTCCAAACCTTTTAGCAGTTAGTTTTATGTTAAACCGAATTAAAATACAAAAAAGATTTGTAATTAGTGTACAGCAACAAGTAAAACAAAAATTTGTTTTTTGCAGATTACTCTACCATCCAGTTGAAGCAGCTCCTGCAAAAGGCCGAAGCCATTGCCGGTAGGATGCTACCTTTTACTGTCTTCTACAGAAACCAACAAAGGGAATACTTCCAACCAAACAGGTGTGAACTGCACATGTTGCTGTACCATTGTTTCAGACAGTTGAATGTATTTTAACCCCTGTCTGTGTTTTGAGCAGCCAGTATTATCATTCCAGAGATGCCCAGTGCTGTCGCATGCTGCCGTCACTGAAGGACAATAGTGGCAGCCATGGATCACCCATCAGCGGTAAATTGGAGGGCATCTTCTTTAGCTGCAACACAGAGTTCAACACTGGACGTCCTCCACAGGACTCTCCATATGGTCCTTACCGCTTCCAGGTACCGCTGTTGAGTTAAACAAAGCTATAGGACTAGAGAGTCACCAGAATCACATCTTGTTTTTCCACTATAGCGTCAAAACATATTTACATCTATATATAGACCTACCACAGATTGATCTGTATAAAGACTGTGATACCAGTGATTGTAAATAGACACAACCGGACCAAATTCCATTGAAGTTAATGTCAAGTCAACTAACAAACCTCTAACCCCTTAAGTAGTTTTTAGTCATTCTTTCAACTTGTAGGTCTGTTAATGGCTATTCTGAGATGTTTTTTGTTTAGTGACAAACTCTTTGCAATGTTATGTTGTGACTCTGGTTAAGTCCACAACTTAAAATGGTTTGGTCTGTTAATAAAGTTAACTTCCTAGTACATAGGCAAGGCAAGTTTATTTGTATAGCACATTTTCGTGTACAAGACAATTCAAAGTGCTTTAGATAGGAAAAAAGAGCAGAAAATGAAAAAATAAAATCAACTTTAAATTTAAAAGAAATAAAATTAAAATAAAATAATAATAATAATAATAGTAATAATATTCTCAGGTGCTATATACACAGTTAAATAAGGCTGTTTTCAGCCTGGATTTAAACAACGGCAGAGTTGAAACCTGTCTCAGGAAGACTGTTCCAGATTTTAGGAGCATAAAACTGGAATGAAGCCTCCCCTTGTTTGGTCCTGACTCTGGGCATCAGCAGGAGGCCACTACGTGAGGTTCTCAGAGTCCTGGCTGGTTCATATGGCTCTAACATGTCAGATATTTACTTTTGGGGCTAAACCATAAAGAGATTTGTACACAAGTCAGGCTGTTTTAAAGTCTATTCTTTGAGTGACAGGAAGCCAGTGCTGAGACTTGAGCACTGGACTAATGTGGCCATATTTCCTGGTTTTAGTCAGAACTCGAGCAGCAGCATTCTGGATGTTCTGAAGCTGTCTTAAGGCCCGTTTAGAAAGCCCATTGAGCAGGCCGTTACAGTAGTCTAACCTGCTAGAGATAAAAGCATGGATAAGTCTTTCTAGGTCTGGTTTAGAGACTATTCCTCTGATTCTGGCAATGTTTTTAAGATGGTAAAAGGCTGCTGATGTTACTAATTATATGTGGCTGTTGAAGTTCAGGTCAGAATCGAGTATTACCACAAGATTTTTGACCTGATGTTTAGGTTCCAGAGAGAGCGTCAGAAGGTAACTAATGACACTTTCACTTTGTTTCTGTGGGCCACAGACAAAGTACATAGTGTTGCTATGTACTAGGCTCTATTCATCTCAAAGGAATGTGTAATTGTACTGGTAACCTTTGGAAAATGTTGATACAAAAGCATTCACGCAATGTTGCAGAAATAATGGAAGAAATAAAGAAATTACTTTTCCAAGCATTGCTTGACATTTAATAGAGTTTATGCTGAAATGTATGGAAGGAATTGACTGGGGATTTTTGGGACAGGTAAATGAAATCACAAACTTTTGGTTTGTACTGTAGCAACTGTCATTTTATTGTTGTACTTAGAGCTGAAGTTTGACACATCTAGAAGCCTTGTACTGTCCATGCACATACAACATCTGAGCACACCAACGTTTATAGCAGCAGTATCTCAGATGGAGTTCAGAGAATACTTTGGTTATTGTGTGGGAGCGCTCTTCAAATGTAATGTTCATTTATTTTTTACAGATCCGAGCAGACCTTCTCTTTAACCAGAAGACAAACATCTACTTTGGAGATTTTTACTGCATGTACACCTCGTACCACTATGTCATTGTGGTCCTGGCCACCAATGACTCCAAAGGAGACGTCTTTTGTAGAGGTAAGCTGCCACCCTTGGATAGATCAAACAACTGCTTCCTAAACTGCTCTGAGGAGGAGGATGGCTCGCTGTCCTTCCGTCATGCTCAGGATGTCATACTAGAGGTGTTCTACACAGAGCCTGTCGATCTATCTCCGGGGTTAGTCTCAAAGATCAGTGGACACCACCTGATGAGCCTGTCTACCCTCAATGCCAAGAAAGACCCCAGCTGCAAGATCTGCAACATCAGTGTTGGACGTTGACAGTTTAATTAGACAGGCTGACCAGCTTGCCCGCATGGTCAGAAACACAAAATATACTAATTAACTTTAAAACTAAGGTTTAGTGTCCAGCTGAGCATGTCCTACAGTAAGACAGTCATCTCATGTGGTCATAAAACTGAAGAAGGGTGTGGACAGAAGAAAACATGGAAACTATTGTTTGTTTCCTCTTTCAGTTTTGGGTTTTTTATAACCACTTCTGTTTTTTATTGTATTTTTGACACATATGTCATTTAATAAAATATGCATCTAATCCAAAAGTTTAGAGTTTATCTTTGCCTTATCGCCTGTTGTAGTTTAGCTGTTCTGCAACAAGCTCTTTGGGCAAGGGAGGTGGGGAAATTTATTTAACAAATATGAAGAACTAATATAAAAGTCAAGTTATGTCAGATTCAGTCTGTTAGAGTAAATAAATAAATGAATATATATCTTTCTGTATGTCTATCTTTTGTACATGTTCTGTCTTGAGAATCAATACAAAGAAATGTGACAAATAAAAAGTTCTGTCTCTAAGTATGGTTTCTTTTTAAAAGATCTTTAGCAGCTCTCGGGAGCTTTGACAAAGGTGTTACAGCTAAAACCAGTCGGAAACCTGAAGAGGAAAATAAAGAAATAATATATTAATCAGATCCTGAGCTTCCTCATCCTCAAATTGGTTGGTCACTCGTCTAAATTTGCCTCAACAGCTTCATCGTGTTAATAAAAACTGAATACAAAAGTAACTTCATATCTCACATCATATTTCCTGGTTCTCAGGAACCACATGTGTTTTGATCATTTACCAAACTTCAATTGAAATCATTGTTACTTTCAAAGACCATTTGGGTTACAGTTAGTGACTGGCTAAACAACATATTTTATTAGCTTCTTCAAATAGCTACCAGTGCTGTATGTGCCCTAGTATGAACCGATACACAGAACAAGCACTTTTTTATTTCATAATAAGTTGTAACAGGCCAATTTATTTATTAATACACCAGCACTTAGATATTTTACAAAAATTACATTTCAAACTAAAACAAGCAATAACTGTTTACAAAGTTGTTAATGCAATGCAACAATTGTTATAACTGAAATCACTGTTACATACAAACTGTATATAGAATAGAATGCCTTTTTAATGTCATTAAACACATTGTACAATGAGATTGGAAGAACACTCCTTTTAGTGCCGTGCAAATAAAATAAAATAAAATATCTCAATATATGTGTATAAAAATATATACAGAAATAAACAGAAATGACCTATGTGAATGATCTGCAGGAAATAAAAAATGTATAGGAATATGGAGTATAAACAGAAAATAACATTTCCAGAAAATTAGACAGTGGTGGTGATATTGCACTTGTAAATAAATATAATATATATATAAAATATTGCACAGATATTGGTATAAAGACATTGTATTGCCCAGAGATGAGGGTATTGCACAGTTAGAGTCCAGTTGAGTTCAGGGTGGTGACTACTGTGGAATGGTAAACATTTATATTCATGTTTCTTTCATATATGCATATAATAAATATATTCATGTTTCTTTTAATACTAGAAGTGTTTGCATATAATAAAAGGTATTCATGTTTCTTTTAATACAAGAAGTGTGTGCATATAACAAGAGCTATAACTTTTCTGATAAGGCCTGCTGGATCCAGGTGGCCATGGGAAGCCGGCTATCAATCATTTCCCAGCAGATAGAACCAAGGTAAAAAGATGTGAAGCCAGTTAGCAAAAAATACTCCCTTCCGTTAAAGGATGCTTCCAGGGAGCGAATTTACTCTTTTTTCTCTTTGTGCAGATTAATCAATGCCAGCGAGGCGGGGCAATAACGGTTTCTGCAACAGTTTGTGTTAATCACATGTGAATGTTTTCTGACTCTGTAAACAGCCTGATGGGGGGTTAGAGCTCAGACCCGATCTGGCTCTCCCTCCTGCAGGAGGAACATGGACGATCCACGAGATGTTTTTTGGCTGAGTAGGATCTGAGTTTATATCATTTATTTGAACATTGTGAGAACCTGAATACGCTGTCCTGAGATCAACCAACCTGGGGAAGTCGAGGTGGACTTCAACAATTTGGGGGCTCGTTCCGGGATCTCAGGAGGAGAGCGAAGATTGTGCACCTGGGCTGATCGCGAACAGACAACAGACATGGCTGCACGCGCACATTTTTAAAGGTAAGAGCAGAGCCTATTTAAATCAAAATCTGCTATTGGCTTGAAACTAAAATAAGTCGTGTCTGAAGTCTTAGTAGTGTAAGCCTGTAAATTAAAGGGTCTGGCAATGTTCGTTGTTGTTGTTGGAATTAGATTTAAAAACAAGGAGACGTATAGCCTTGGAATAAAATGCAGAAGGGCGCCGCCCCTCAATTAGAGAAAATAGATGTAAGGACGCCGTCCTGTGAATTAGAGGAATAAAGATTCTCCGAGAGTGGCGACTTCCCCCGTTATTTGACGAAATATCGGGAAAGCTGGGTTAAGAACATGGGGAACTGGGGAACCCCGAAATAGATTCTCAGAGAGTGGCGAGTTAATCAATGGCTCGACGGAGCATTGAAAAGCTGGGTTAAAGGCCCGCGAACTGGGGAACCCGAACGAGTATAAAAAACGGTGACTAGTGCGGAAGCAAGAGTCTGATAAGACGTGAATGGTGATCCCTCTACGTTTGGAACGGCGGGACGGCTGGGATACTGTGTGAATAGAAACAAGTTCCTGAATTAGAGTCACCAAAGGCCGTCAGTTGTACACTCGATATGGACGCATGAATGCATGTTTGTATGAATGATAATTATCTCCGCCTGGGTCTGAACAACTGAAATATGACAGCTCAGCTTCGGTGTCAGAAGCGGCAGATGATGACCAAAACATCACCAAATGTATAAAATTCTGGTGTCTGTGTACACTGCAGTGTGCGCTTGGAACTCACACTGACACGCTGCTGACTGAAGTGTGAGCTTGGCCAGAATTTAGTTAAAACATAACCTGATCTCGAGATAAAATCAGACTCTAGAAACCACTATTACATAAATGGTCTGACTCCGTAATATACAGACCAGTTAGTTAAAAAATAACCTGATCTCGGGATAAAGATCGGGTACTTAGAAAAACAATTATTAATATTAAATTTGATTCCGCAGACAATCAGACTCACATGAACTGTTCCTCGTCAGACGTTTAATCACCTTTGATAATATTTACATGAGCTGACGCGGTACAGACCTATAGAATAAAATACATGACACATAGTTAAAGGCAAACTATAAAATGGAAGGTGAAGTTGACAGAAAAAAAGATGATGATTGCTGGGGTTTGTGGCGGACGATCGCAGTGAAGGTGTAATAAAAACTGTGTTGTCAGAGAAGGAACAGCAGAAAGTTGTAGGAAAGATGAGAAGGAAGATAGAAAAAGAGGTTAAAGAGCAGGGGAAGACTTTGGAGGAACAGACCTCACTGGGAAGATTTTGCTGGGATAGAGCGCGGGCTGCGGAGAAATTAAAGGAAGAGGCAGGTGATAAAAGCAAAAGAAGCAGGTTGGCTTAAGAGGTCAGGTTGGAAGGATAAACAGGCAAAGAATACAGGAATAGAGCGCCAGTGGTCGTAATGGGCACTGTGGTGGCAGAGCACCCGCCACATGATGAGAGATGGATAAGAACAAAAGAAAGTGGTGTTGGAAGAAAGCGCACGGAGCAGAAAGTAGGTTTAAGTCCGACAATTTTGTGACTCTGACGTGATGCAGATCGGTTGTCACAGCTGACTTTAAGATCGAACCATTTGTTCATTCATCCGGGGCCCCAACTGAATAAGGTGAGCAGAAGCCTATTTAATTAAATTCTGCACATTGAGTATGATTAAAAAGGATGAATGAATTGATGAAGTAGATCAAGAATACGTCATTAAAATTTTTGATTGTGCAAGTTGAACAAAATTGAAGGGATAAAATTAAAAGTGTCTCTCTTTGGAAACTAATTTTTTTAAATTGTTGTTACGTGATGAGATGCATGCGAAGATATGATGGAATAAAAGCATGGGATGCTTTTATTAAAGAATTTTAGAAACAGAGAGTTGGCGTACTCCTCCACTTTACTGATGTGCATTTTTGCTAATTGCCAGGAGAAGCAGCGGTAGAGCTGTCTCCTTGGGTGTGGTTTTCACTACAATCGGACGGACCCAACCGGGGTCCGGTCCTCGGCATCTGTTATTTCTTTTAATGGACGTGTAACTTCTGTTGAAAGAAAGCAAGGGTGAAATGAAGAGATGAATACAGGAGTAGCGGTGTCTTTCTTTTTTCTTTGGCCTCTTTCTAGATTAGTATTTGTTCTCCTTCTGCCTCAGGAGTCAGTAGAGCAACACACACACCGAAAATTAAGTTTCCTTGATCCGTCTGTCCGGACTCAATAAGAGTGTTGGGGCTTCATGGGGGGAAAAGTAAAAATATAAAATAAAATAAAATAAAAAGCGTTCGGTAACAATGGGACACAGATGTAGAACGGCATGAATCTGGTCCTGATATAGAATAGAATAGAATAGAACAGAATAGAATAGAATAGAATAGAAAGCCTTTTATAGTCGTTCTAAACATTAAGATGTCCAGGCGCTGATTTTGCTAAATGAGAAAAACATTTATTACATCACTTGTTAACAGCACAGCATGCGGAGAGAAAGGAAAAGTAGGGAAATGAACAAATGCAAACTCAATTGCTTATGCTGTAGCTGCAGGAAATAACATTTAGAATGAGCAAAAAAGAAGCCTGAAAAGTTAAAAAAAAAGCTTGAGCGAAAGCTGCTCCTCCCTCAGTCTCACACGCTGCAGCTTCACAGTCTGGTCCTTATGAATATGCTAATGACTCATGGCAAGGAGGACCCTTCCCTCCTCGGCCTCCATACCCTTCTTTTAATTACAGGAACTATGGTTCGGGGTGTGAACTAGGTGGACATGGGAGGGGTCAACGCGGACAGAGACCAAGGAGGATTGGACGGAGAAAAAGGGGTGGAAACAGAGGTTACCAGGGGGATGTCTCATGAGAGGCTGCCCCAATCCTCCAACAGGGGTTGGACAGTGGATGGTTCCACCCAATCCACAGCTGGTTCCACCTCCAGGGCAGTATTCAAAGAAGGAGTGGTATCCGCCCTCTCAATATTGACACACCTCTGAGGAAAACAACAGCAGCAGGGACCGGCAGATTCCATGCTGCCTATGAAGGTGGGAAAAGTCTACCTAAATTTTGGTTGATACTGAAACCACATATTTCACCATTAATACAAAACCACAACAGACACGTCTGTCAGAAAGAACTGTGGGTTTCTCAGGGGTTCCACGGAGTCCGCCTGTGACAGTTCTCATATTGGTGGAAGTGGGGAAACAAGAGACTGAAACATTGATTAGTATGTTCACCTAACACTCCAGTGAACTTACTTGGAAGAAACTTATTATTTAAACTGGGAGATTCTGTATTGTGCGGCCCAGAGGGACCGATTGTGCCTTTTCCAGATGGCTCCTCTCTTCGCTGTGGTCAACAGCTCTCGCATGGACAATATGCTGACATTTACAACAGATGTTCCAAAGCAGTATGGCATCTACTTGGTCTACTCGATGTAGAAGCCCTGGTTTCAAAATCTTCGCCCCTACTCCTCTCTGCCTGACCTGCCCCATGTCAACCTGTTCTACGACTGGAACGACACTGAATGGTATTAAGATTCATTTGACCATCAGCTTGAAGGTAATACATGGCAAATAGAATCACATAACATTAATATAGCACCAGAGGGTGTGACTGCTGCTGTGGAGCTGACAGATGAACAATATCAATGGTATATGATGTAAGATTAAGCTGTTCCTCACATTTTTCTTTCTGCATCCTGAGCATCAAGATAAAAAAGGGGGAGTGATTAAGTGCTCCTTTGCAGACGGGACAGATACCAGCATTCCAAACATGAGACATCATGGTAGGGAGAAGATCGACCACCCAGAAGCTGCAGCCATGTTAAAATGTCTCTGCTCCCTCACCTATCTACTGAACAGGTGCTGAAACATTTGCGTAAAATATGGACTAAAGGTTAGTAAAGAGAAATTACAAATTATTTCTGTGGGATCCATCAGCATGTCCCCCACACATTAACAAAGCATCCTCTCACACCCGTAGCTTCAGAGGGTCAAGGACATGTTATCTTTTTTGGGTCTTACAGCAGAAGCTATAGCACAGCTTATATCACACGAGACATCAAAAACTTGAACACAATTTAGGGCTGGGCTAACATGCAGAAACTGCTTTTACTGCTTTAAAACACTAATTTAGCACCGCAGCGGATTTAACTCTTTCAGATTACTCTTCTTTGTTTTTCTTGGTTGTTTCTGTCACAAAACACACAGTAAATGGTATTTTGTTTCAGAAAAAGGGGGAGTAATGGATCACATGAAAAAAACATCCTCTATGCACACAACATACAGCAGGCATTGCAAAACTCATACAGAAAGCAGTACACTTAGTGATGGGACATCCACTAACAGTCTTGACAACACAGCATGGTAGCATGTAATCTCACAAAGTTTTACAATGACAGCTTTAAGCTCCAAACATCACCTACACAAATGAAGGCATCAACATGGCAGAAGGAAAAATAGAGGGCCAGTTCGTAAAGAAGATTTTTGAAGAAGTCCTAGGGGCAGATCAGTATTTCCTCCAGGGCTCATAGAATAATTGTTTGTTGAAGCCTATGCTGTGGGCCATGTCAGAATAAGACAGATGAGATAAATTTTGAAAAAATGGTGGCATCCATTTATGATTGACTATACCGACATGATTTACATGTGAGAAGGCACAGATACCTGCTTGTTGTTGTTGTTGACAGGTACTCGGGGTGGGTGGAAGCAATCCCCACCACCAAACAAAATGCCAAATCCGTTTGCAAAATGTTGATCGATCACTGGATTCATAAGCATGGTTTTCCAAAGAGAATACACTCGGATAATGGTACTCATTTTACAAGCAAAACATCACAATGGGTGGAGAAATGTTTGGGTCTTAAACACAGCCATGGATGTGTGTACCATTCGGTCTCTCAAGGCCAGGTGGAAAGAATTAATCCAAACCTCAAAACAAAATTGGCTAAAATCTGTGCACAGACCAAAATGAATTGGGTCGACGTTTTACCTTTAGCCCTAATGTCCATCCGAAGTTCAGTAATCCAAAGAGTGGGATTAACCCCACATGAGCTCCTAACAGGAAGAGCGTTCCCTGGACCACACACCAGTCTATTGGGTTTAGAAAATAATAGTATGAAACTAACTCACCGTGCATATTATAAATTACTGTGCAGCCTTGTGTCAGCTTTCTCCAAACAGGTGTCGAAGCAGAACCAACGTGAAAACACCACAGACGAACTCATAGAAACAGGCTGGGTCCTCCTGAAAGTCATCAAAGAAAGTGGTCGGAGCCAAGATGGATGGGTCCATTCCAAATCACCGAGAGGACATCCCATGCTGTGAGGCTACGAGGGAAAGGCGAGACGTGGTTCCATTGGAGACAGTGCACCGCGGCGGAAGAACCTCAGCGTACGCTGCAGCAGATACATCAGGAACTCCAGGACAGTGCGGCTAAACCTGCACCAGGGCCAGTACCAGATACAACAGAAGCAACAGCTCCCACCTCGACAGAAGGGGCAGAATAATCCCCTGGTGGTGAGCACAACATAGACACTGAGGTAGTCTACCCTCAGTGTTGAAGAGGACATCAATAGTGGTTGAAGTTTCTCTCCCACTCAACCCATCCTGCGGGACGAGCCACGATGTCAAATCAAGTCCTTTGTTTCTGTATTTTGTTTTGAAAAATTATTATCATAGCTTTTGCTCTGGGTTTGTGGTATTCAATTTACAGGAATAACATTAACAATCTACAAAATAATCAGACAAACTACACCTCAGCCACCGCTAATAACAATAATCAAACCACGGAATACCACTCTCGTACCAAACAGAACACACATTCGAACCCGAATGAAACACCAATGCTTAGATAAACATGATGGGGTAGAACTAGAATACAGACTCGGCGACACCACGGCATGGACTTTTGATTTATGCGACGTCGTTAAATGCGGAGGGCGAAAGAAAAAACCTTGTATAGAGGATATGACGTGTACTTATGCTCGTTAAATTAAACACCGGTTACACCGCTGATAATTTGTGGTTGCAATGGTTAACAGGTCAGGCTCGGGAGAATGAAAGGGCCAGATCATCTATTTACATTACACCGGCACCCTTATTTCCGATAGATTCCGTAGGATTTAATTGTATGATAAACTTAAATCGCATGGCCAGCCCGCCTAACTGTACATCTCTATTAAATATTTTCCCAGTAATCTCCAATAGAACTGGCTCTGGAACCTTCCAGGCCCCTGAAACAGGTACGTTTATGTGCTTTAATCGAACAGGCGGCAATCAAACCAGACCGGCCCAAGATGTAGGATAAATTAATAGCAAATTCTAACACACAGTTATTCAGGACGGGTCTGATAATTCGGTGGGTCCCTGGGCCATGGCCGGGTTATATTATTATTGCAGGATATAACCCTATTAACCAGATTACCGACCCAAACTAAAGGATTGTGCACTTTCTAGAGACTAAATTGGTGAACTCTTAATAGAGTTCAAAAGGGGGATTGTGGAATGGTAAACATTTATATTCATGTTTCTTTCATATATGCATATAATAAATATATTCATGCTTCTTTTAATACTAGAAGTGTTTGCATATAATAAAGGGTATTCATGTTTCTTTTAATACTAGAAGTGTGTGCATATAACAAGAGCTATAACTTTTCTGATAAGGCCTGCTGGATCCAGGTGGCCATGGGAAGCCGGCTATCAATCAGTTCCCAGCAGATAGAACCAAGTTAAAAAGATGTGAAGGCAGTTAGCAAAAAATACTCCCTTCCGTTAAAGGATGCTTCCAGGGAGCGAATTTACTCTTTTTTCTCTTTGTGCAGATTAATCAAGGCCAGCGAGGTGGGGGAATAACAGTTTCTGCAACAGTTTGTGTAAATCACATGTGAATGTTTCTGACTCTGTACACTCCTTAATTTCAATAAAAACAGCCTGATGGGGGGTTAGAGCTCAGACCCGATCTGGCTCTCCCTCCTGCAGGAGGAACTTGGACGATCCACGAGATGTTTTTTGGCTGAGTAGGATCTGAGTTTATATCTTTTATTTGAACATTGTGAGAACCTGAATACGCTGTCCTGAGATCAACCAACCTGGGGAAGTCGAGGTGGACTTCAACACTACTTTGGCAAAGAAGTTGTTTTTGAGTCTATTTGTCCTGGCCTTGATGCACCTGTAGCGCCTGCCAGAAGGCAGCAGGTCAAACAGTTCAAAGCCAGAGTGTGAGCTGTCCTTGATGATGTTTCTCGCTCTGCTGATGCAGCGGGAGATGTAGATGTCTGTCAAGGTGGGGAGGGCGCAGCCAATGATTCTTTGTGCAGCTTTGACTAGCCTCTAAATCTTCACCCTGTCTGCCTCAGTGCAGCTGCCATACCATAATGTGATGCAATGTGTCAGCAGGCTCTCAATGGATGAGCGGTAAAAGATAAGCAGCAGGTTAGTGTCCAGATTCTTCTTCCTGAGGACCCTCAGGAAGAAAAGTCACTGAGATGAGTCCGACCCCGAGAGGGGGGAGGCCCAGGGTGTGCAGTTTGGAAATTAGTATATCCGGGATGATTGTGTTAAACGCTGAGCTGTAATCCACAAAAAGCATGCGTGCGTAGCTCTGCTGCCGCTCCAGGTGGCTCAGTACAGAGTGAAGAGCTACCGCAATGGCGTCTTCCGTGGATTTGTTTGCCTGGTATGGAAATTGGTGGGTGTCGAAAGGGGGGTGGGGTCTCTGATGTGTTGGAGGACCAGCCTCTCAAAGCACTTCATGATTACTGGTGTGAGGGCCACTGGACGGTAATCATTCAGGCTGGTGATTGATGACTTCTTTGGCATGGGGACTATTGTGGCTGTCTTTAGACAGAGAGAGATGACTGCTTGGGCCAGGTAAAGGTTGAAAATCCTGGTGAAAATCAAGGTGAGCTGGTGGGCACACGCTCTGATCACCTTTCCCAGTACCCCGTCTGGTCCAGCAGCCCTCCTGGGGTCCACTGCCAAAAGCACCCTCCGTACCTCATGCTCCTGCACAGTGGGGTTGAGCTGGGATTTGGTGTGGGTAGCAGGGCCGGAGAAGATTGGTGCTCCTGGGGTGTCTCGAAGCAAGCAAAAAAACAGTTCCGTTCCGCCGCTAGTGAGGTCTCCTGCTGATACATCACAGCCTCTGAAGTTTGTGATGTTCTGGATGCCCTGCCACACTTCCCGTGTGTTGTTGCTGGACAGATGGGACTCTATTTTCCTCCTGTAGTGTGACTGGGTGCTTTTTATTCCTCTCCACTCGAGCAGCACTGTACAGAGGAGTAAGCGGACCTGGCTGTTTATCCAGGGTTTCTGATTAGGGAAAACCCAGATTGTTTTGCTGACTGAAACCTGGCCTCACCTGCAGATCCCCGATGCTAGCGTGCAGCTAGCAGACCACACCCTGCTACACTGGGACCGATTGAAGAGCTCCGGTAAGAACAGGGGAGGGGGACTCCAATCTTCAAGGGTCCTTCATTACCGCCAACAGGTTTGGAATGCCATTACATTGAATTGGCCATCGGGGCCATTTTGGGCGATGAAGGTGTCATCGTGTACCTGCTTCCCCCGATCCGTTGGTGGGCACCTTTAACTAAGAAGACACTCCCTCACATATGAAAACTGTTTTGTGAAATTATGGAAAGGGGGGGTCGGCCAAGACAAGGTGGTTGTTTCTGAGCCATTTGGAGGGGTAATTCTGGGATATTTACAGATGGGTGTTGTAGGACTCTTTCCCCAGCCAACAGGGTGTCATGTCGGCTTTAAGCTTTCCGACCCACAAAGGCAGAGACACTCAGAAGATACGGTAATGATGTTTTATTGATGGGGATATGACACGGGAAGGGGTTTGATCCAGCGATGAGTCTGCAGCAGCGGTCACAGGGGAAGTGCGTGCGGCACTGAGTGGCGGAAGTGAACGGGAGGCTTGACGTGGAAGACCGGGAAAACCTCTGAGAGTGAGGACAGGTTTGGTGAGTAATTGACACAAGTGAAGTGATGAATTTGAACGGTCTTACGATAGCTGTAGTGGAGGTGTCGCCAGGGGAATGTCCGGTTGAGTCCAGAGTGCGAAGTGGTCCGGGGGTTTGATCCAGCTGATGGGGTATGCTGGGGAAGGCAGATCGAGCAGAGTGAAGAGGAGTGGAAGTACCTGTGTGAAAGGCTGAAGGCGTTTCTCTGGAGTAAGGTGGGTTTATGGATGAAGGAACCTGGGAATGAAGACAAGGAGTAGTTAGTCGGGAGGCAGCAAATGGTAGCAACTTGGAACGCGGAGAATCTTGGAAGTACACGAGGAAAATGATCAACACTAGGAACGGCTTTTGTCATAAAGACAGATAGCAAGCAACACTAGGAAATTCAGTCCTAAAGACTTTGGCACTGAGGTTGAGGGTTACCGATTTAAGGCAACACTCAGGCGACGAGTAGTTGATCCACACTCCTCTTATACTGCTCTGCTGATCAGTACCAACCCGAGACACCTGGGAACCGCGGAGCTCCATCCTGGAGCCCCGCTACAGCGACCCCCGTGGCCACCTAGGAAACTACAAGAGAGACTCAACCTGACACAGGGATGCTCTGGGACACAAGGGATATCAAGAATCAGGACATTTGGGCACAAACTTCATTCATTTCAGATGGTCATTTACCCATTCAAATGTAAGGTGCATTATCGAGCCTTTTCTGACCATCTGTCAACACCACATAGCAGGTAAGGACCGAGCCTTCCCCTACACTGAACATCATATTGAGAAATTGGTGCAGCACCCCCTGCAGAAAAAACCAATGCCGTTTTGCTAATCGGGCTCTTGGATGCATAAGGCTAAACAGCCAAAGATTTTCAAATTTGGAGAACAATGTGTTTTTTTATGCATGTAGAGCCAATTCCAAAATTGTGATTTGTAGCTGTAACCTCCACCTTCATTCACCTCAGATTTGGCCTCTGTACTGGTTTCTATTTTAAAGTTATGGGCCAAAATTATATACTTTGGGACCTAGAAAAAGATTAAAGGAAAGTAGAAAATGATTGTTTTGGACCTCTTAACCTTCTTTTGGGACCAGACTTTGGTGCTTTTCAGTTTAATTAAAGTGACAGAAATGCCACAAGAAGTAATGATATGATCACATGGAGCTCTGACCCCTGGAGTCATCTGTTGAGCCCGGAAAGCCAGTGTTTTGCGCATGCTGCATGTCTCCGCCTCTGGTTCTCCACCACCACCAGCAACAGAGGAGCTGCTCTGGGCCAGCCAGCCCACAACGGAGCTCCTATCACCCCGACAGCCTGCTTCCTCTTTCCCTCTCCGACTGTCCACCATCACCAGCAGCAGAGGGGTTGCTCTCAGCCACCCAGCCCCAGCAGGGCTCCTCCAGCCAGGACACCCTGATGCATGTTTCCCCCTTTGGTTCTCGATCAGCAGCTAGACAGCTCTTTGTCAGTCATCCCACAGCAGGGCTCCTCCAGCCCGGACGGCCTGTTGAATGTCTCTACCTCGTGTTCTCCACCAGTACAAGCAGAGGAGCAGTTGCTCTTAATCAGCCAGTCTACAGGAGGTCTCCTTTTACCCGGACACCCTTCTTTATCTCTCTATCTCTGACTGTCCACCACCTCAAGCAGCAGAGGGATGGCTCTCAGCCAGCTAGTTTGCGGTAGGGCTACTCTCACCCAGAAAGCGTCCTGCATATGCCCCCCTCTGATTTTCTATCACAAGCAGCAGACGGAAAGCTATCAGCCTTCCAGCCCACAGCAGGGCTCCGATCACCCAGACAGCTAGCTTCAGTTCTCCCTCTTGCCTTGAGAGCTTCCTGCATATCTCATCCAGTGTGCCTATCAGTGCTAGTCCTCCAACACCCATGAAACATGAGGATATTCTTAAGAAAACATCCAAATCAAAAGCAGTGATCCAATAGTAGTGAAAATGTAATCCCAACATGAAAAAAATCTTGAGAATAAATCCAAATTTAGAAGCCAAGATAGAATCTTGGTGAAAGAAGAATCCTAAAGTGAACAAAATCTTGAATATAAATCCAAATTCAAGGGTCTCGTTTCAAAATGTTGAGAAGGAAACTCCAGTGTGAACAAAGCTTGAGATCAAATCTAAAATAGAAGTTCCAATATTCACCTCAAACTCCTTCATCGCAGGGCTCCCAGATGTCTTCGTCAAAGTTGTCCAAGTCTCCAGTAAAAACATTATTCCCCTTCATGGTTCATGAGTCACCTGCAGGTCTCTACGGGTCCTTCATTACTGCCGCCGAATTCCATGTTATGATTCAATACTTGAAAAAAAGTTATCCCAAAGTGAGAGAATCCTTAAGAATGTATCCTAAACAGAAGCACCAATCCCATAGTAGTTAAAAAGTAATCCCAACGTGATCAAAATGTGGAGCATAAACCCAAATCCTGAAGTCCTAATCTAGGACTTCTGGAAAGAATATCCTAAAATCAGAAATATCCCGACAACAACTTTAAATCAAAAGCATCGTTCCAATCGTTATCGTAATCACGACATTAACCAAATCTTGAAAATAAATCCAAGTTCAGGAGTCCTGGTCCAGGAATGGTAAAAATGTATGAGAAAATTCTCGACAAAAATCAAAATCAGAATCAGCAATACAATGGTGGTGAAAAAGCACTTTCAACATGAACAAAAGAGAGAAAAAATCCGAATTTAGGAGCCATTATACAGAAAGGTAATCCCATAGTGAGAAAATCCTTCAGAATGTATCCAAATCAGAAGCAACGATCCAATCATGGTGAAAAAGTAATCACAACAGCATTATTCAGTTGGGGTGAAAATCGTCACTATGTTCACGTAATCCCAACTTGACCTACCACATGTCTACACACCCATCACAGGAGTCAATGAGGTTTACTCCTGCCTCAAGGGCCTTATGGATATAGACGCCTTCATTGAAGATGTCCAAGTTTCTTACCTTGCCAGCATCAGCCTCTAAGGTTGCTTGGTCTCAGACAAGGTATTCTAAGGTTCCTGTGCCGACAGCCTTCAAGGTTTTTGCTTCATTGCTACAAGCCTGAGAGTTACCTACTCCTTCATCGTTGAAACAGATTTTGAGAAAAGACTCTCAATCCAAAACCTCGATTTAAGAATAGTGAAAAAATAATCCCAACGTGAACAAAATCTTAAAAATAAATCCAAAATAAAGGGTCCTGATACAACCATGGTGAAAAAAAAAAGAATAAATCCAAATGCAGGAGTCTCGATCCAAGACTTGTAGAAAGATGATCCCAAACATTAGAAAATACTTAGGAATGAAACCAAATCAGAAGTAGTGATCCAATCTTGATGAAAATGTAATCCCAACATAAAATAAAACTTGATAATTAACCCCCAAAATTGGAGACCCAATCCAACTGTGGAAGGAAAGCAAACCCAATGTGAACAAAATGTTCAGAACAAATCTAAATTCAGGAGCAACAATCCAACCGGAGTGGGAAAGTTGTCCATATATGAGAAAACTAGAAGAGGTTATCCAATGTCTTGGAAAACTAATCCCAACGTGAACAAAATCTTAAAATAAGTCCAGATCAGAAGCAGCGATCCTATCGTGGTGAAAAAGTAATCCCAATGTAAACAAGACCTTGAGAATAAATCTAAATCCAGGAGCCCAGATCCAGGACTTGTAGAACGGCAATCCCAATATAAGAAAATCCTTGAGAATAATCCCAAATCAGAAGCAGCAATCCAGTCATGGTAAAAAGTATTCCTAAATGAACAAACATCTTCAGAATAAATCCCAATTGAGGATTCCCGAACCTGTACTTGTATAAAGGTGATCCCAACATGAAAACTGCTGGAGAATAAATCCAAAAGCAGCGATCCAATCATGATGAAAAAGTAATCCCAGTGTGAACAACATCTTCAGAACAAATCCAAATTGGGTAATCCTAATCCACCTGTAGTGAGAAAGTTATAGCGTGAACAAACTCTTGAGAATAAATCCAAATTGAGGAGTCCATCTCCAACCATAGTGAGAAAGGAACGCCAGTGTGAACAAAGCTTAAGATGAAATCTAAAATAGGAATTTTGATATATCCCACAAACTCAAACATCTTCTTTGCAGGCCTCCCGGATGTGTACGCATCATACCCTCCAAGACCTCCACACCTGAATCAAAGGCCCCCTAGAAATCCTCAAAGATATCCAAGTTTCCTGCACGCAGCCATAGCACTCAACGGTTCCTGTGTCCTAAACAACAGTCACTAAGGTTCCTGTGTCTCCGGTGACGGTCTTCAAGGTTCTGTCATCACTGCCAAGTTGACTTGATTTACAACTTGAACTGGTAGGAAAACAAAATCCCTGTGAGAATTCATCTGTCTTCAAGCTGTCTACCTCTAACACATTTAAGCCGTTAAGCAAATGAAAAGAAAAACTTCTGTTTTTGCATAGATGACCCATTTAAACTTTTTATGACTCAATCTCTGTGATGATTTTTTTTAGTTAGTAAGATAAGGCTACTTTTTCTCATCATGGAGCGGCCTTGCTCCTGTGACCAGAAACTAGCCAGTCAGAAATGGCAGAATACCAAAATTGGCTTTTATCTCTATAATCCATCCATTCCTTTGTCTCTTTTTAGATCCAAGACATAGAGTCATAGAAGGATAATCTTGTAGTTTAGTCTCTAGTATATTCTGTGTCTTCTACAAAGTTTACCAACTATATACCACGTCTAAAAACTCTAAATAGTCCCCATCATGACGGATGAACTACTTGTCACTCTGATAAATGTAAAAGTTTAAACTTCTGTGGTTTGGTATATCACTGAAGGAGGCAGAGATTACGAAAAGATAATATAATCCTAATGAACACAGAAGGTATGCATTTCTTTATAAAAAAAAATATTTTCCTGAGCACCTCTGTTTAATTCATCACACAGCTGCACTTCACTCGGAAGGTCAGGGGTTCAAATCCAGCCCATGGCAAAAATACACCACAGCATCCAGTGTGGGTCCTTAGGCAAGACCCTTTGCGCTACTGCCTACTTGGCGCCGCAAATGGCTGCCTCGCTGTGATTACACCAAAAAAAAAATTCTAGTATGTCCTGTATGTACCTGGCAAATAAAAACTAATTTAACTTTAACTTTAGTTTAACTTTAACTAACTTAGTTATGTTTTTCAGTCTTGCCGTGCCCTTGTGCCACTTAATATCGTCCTGTGCATTCAAAAGCTAATAATTTCCTTAATTCTTCTGTAGATACTCTAATGATTGGTCAACAGATCTAGATATAGGTTGCATGTCCTCCTGTTCCCATTGCTTTGTTATATGATCTCCAGTTTCTCAGGTCTCTTCTCTTGTGTATTCAAGAAAATTCTGAAAACCTTCTTTCATCTACAAAGCTGGACTACAGCATTGTTCAGTGGATTGGTTAAAGTAAAACCTCAGGAAACATGAGATAGCTTGTAAATTCCAAATGCATTTATGTATCCATTCAGATTACAATTAAATCAATAACTAAGTTTCCACATTAAGAGAAAAGAAATGAGTACCCTTTCAGCTCCATATTACAACATCTCTGACGCATCCAGTAAGAATGATCAAGAGGATGAAGACTTTTTATCTCCTTTCTAAGCTCCGTTACATGGTGACATCTCGCTGTATTTTAGCAACGTATGTTTGAGTGTAGCTGTTAAGCAGTGTGATTGGAGCAGATAGGATAATAACCATCTAAAACAATTTGTGGAAAGAGCTGACTGTTTAACAGGGCCATGGATAGAGCTAATAATAACAAATCACAGGCAAACACAAAATGGAATATGACCCACGGCTTGGGAGGATCCTTAGAATTTCTTGTTTTTCATTCAACCCTAAAGAGATCCCAAGTGTTCCCTTGATGAAACTGCTAAAGCTGGTGTGGCTCCTGTGGCGCCTTTTTAACACCTGCTGACATTACATTCCTTCTAAATCAGGTATTTTTGTACTTGTGAAGTCAATGAAATGTGCTTTTACAGGACTCTATTATTCTGAGATTTATATGGCATCAAATTTGTCATTTAAACATTAATAAATTCAAACTTTTAGTTGTAGGCAACTGCTGATCACAATAATCTGCCAGCTGGATTAACATTTCTTGGCCTTGATCTCTAGTTCTGACATTATTTCTGTGACTGAGATGCAAAAGCTCACAGAAATTTGTCAGGATATTATGATGTTGTAAAATAAGATAGGACAAGGAAAAATTGTGTCATCCAACTGATAACAAAATGTCATGTTTTCCTAATATAATGCCGCTTTGGGCTTGTCTTCAGTCGTGCTTGGCCCAAGGCAACCGGTAGGAAAACAATCAATACCAATGTTTTAAGATGGTTACTTACTTAAGGTCTTATTAGAGAACAAATGGAAATAACAATGATAAAAATGCGATACAAACCAATGCCTTAGCATACCAATTCCGAACTGTTTCCTTCTTTCAGAGACTCAGTATGAAATGCCCAAAGCTGACATTGTCATGTTAATGGTTGTGCCATTGAGCTATAGAGAAAACATTAAAATTCATGTAAACCATTATATCAGCTGTCAAATCTGTCCATGGAGTCATTAATATCTTCATCACCCTTAATCATAGGGTCACCTATCAGGAACAGCTTCCCAGCGAACGTAAGTACGTTTGAAAATGTTATGTAAAGGTCATAAAAGTTATAAAAAAATAAAACAAGTACCCTAATATGGATTATAATTATTAATAAATGAATAAGTCAGTTGTCTGAAACACATTATGGATGAACTTATAATGGCATATGAAAAAAGAATTTACACACCCCTACCGGTGTTTGTAAATAGGTTTTACCCAAAGCTGTTTCTGAGTTGTTAAGTGTAGTGGTGTTAAGGTATCAAATGCCTTATGGCTTACATACTATTAAAATGATTGCTATAAAACTAAGTTGTACTTTAGATGGTATTTGCCGACTGTCTCAATTAAGCTGATCAAGAGCTGAACTCAAGACTGGTTCATTGTTGTGATCAGGGGTTACTGGATGTGACCTGTTGACTTACTGTGTCTCATCAGATTTAACAGTTCTTATCATCAGACTGGTGGTCATGCTGCTGAGTGAGCTGATAATTCTCTGTTTGACTTACTGGAGCCACAAGGTAGCACTGAATTTGGTTTCTAAGTGAGCTAAGGGCGTCTTTCGGGGATGATGCTCTTGACCCAGGTTTGCGCCTGCTATCTTCCTACCAACCACCAGAAAACAGCAGAGAGGCCGCGACAACAGCACAGAGCTGGAATATTATGGCCTCAGCGTTGAATGAGAGACTGTAAGTTATTCAAGTGATGGTGAAGGAAAATGCAAGAACAAATAAAGAGGATATCCGATTGTTCTGCTACCAGATTGGAGGCCACATGTTTTCTAAAGTCAGGTTCTGATTACCTAATCAGGCCCTTCCCTGCCTTATGTGTACTTTAGTCAAATGTATCCCATCGAACAGCGCGCATTTCCTATTATCTATTCAACACATCTTGACGTATTTATTCCACATACATCAATCAGATTTACACTTATGAATATAAAAATAAACTGCTGCTAGGGAGAATAATTATAGCTACAGTTTCCTTTGTTTTAGCACACTCATTTATCAGTGGTTGACGACAAAACATGCAGACAATCAATTAGGACAGTGAAAATATTTAAGTGGTTGTCAGCTTCCGTGTTATCCTTTAGGAAATAAAACCCCAGGCTATTCTCTCAGCGAATTGGACTTCAAATGAGGATTATGTTTTATCAAACTTCCACTCCATGATAGAGTGGAGCATTGTATGCCACTCAGATTTAAATTATTTCTTGTAATACATGAAAAATGTGTCTTCTGTAAATGGGGGAGAGGTGGGACAGAGGGAGCAGTAAACAACATAAGATTAATGCAATCAAAGAAGGCCTTTAAAATGTCACATCTTTATTATTAACAATTCAGTTTCAGGTCTTGTACAAAATATTAACATGCATCAAGAATTAAAAAAACGTTCCAGCGCAAATGAGAAATTAACGTTCAAACTGAAGACAAACAGTTGCGGTTACAAAAAAGGTTTTACATTTTCTTTTCCTTCAAGTCTTCAGGTTTTTCAGTTTCACCATTTTAAGTTAAAAAGCCCACAGAAGCTTTTACATTACATCATCCACTGAAGCAGGACGTATGTTGCGCTTCTGCTTTAGGGTCGTTTTAATCTGAAGTCTTTTTATTAAGACCGACCCGTGAGTCCCTTTCCACATTTAGAACTTTGATCTGCGCCATGACCGTGACATACAGAGGAGGTTCTACTGAAAAGGACAGAATAGTGTCTCAGTCAAACTAAGCTCAAACCTGCAGCGGGGATTCTAAGATCAATCATTAACATAAGGATCACTTCAAACAGCAGGATGACAGCTCACATTAGAAAAATGCATAAAACATGAAAACCAGCAGCAACAAACTGGAACCAGAACCTGGATACAAAACTGAACAGATTCATTGGATCACAGAACAGACAGAATTTCCTTAGGAAACATAAAAACCACCCGCTGTGCAGATGATTAAAATCAACCAAACCTGCAGGTCAGCAGTTTTCTTTTCGGGCTCGATGACTCAGACGTCGCTTGGCGTACCGTGCACTCTGAAGCGGTACATGCAGGTGTACTCTGGGTGGCCCCAATTGGACAGAACCTGCACCTCGATGATCTGGAAGGCTTCAGTGTTCTCCTTCTGGTGAGGACCGGAAAGAGGACTCAGAAAGTAGATTTGGAACGAAGTTAAAGCTTTAACATCTGACTGAAGCAGCAAAGCAGGAACTCTCCAGAACCCCAGTGCCCTTTTTTTTTTTGTCCTGGTGTCCGTTCTCTGATCCATACTTTTTTTAGATTATACAAGTCCTGTAGATTTCTGGAGTTTCTAAGAACGTCAGCTGTATTTCAGAGAGTTAAAAAGGCCACATTAGAAAAAACCACAATTTAGCAAGTCAGAAATTTTAGGCTTAATGTCTGTTTTCCATTTAAGAAAAGTCCTGCTCCATTCTGCTGGAGAAGAACCTTCTGAAGTGAAGACAATGTATCCACTGTGGCTGGTATGAGTTTTGTATTTTAACAAGGCTCCAGTTGTAACGTTTTGAACCTAAATTTGCTAAAGCTAGTTTGACGGCGACAGGATGGATGCTATGGCACATTTTTTTAAAGATGCTGAACATGAAAGACTGTCGGCAGTAAAAACCTACTGAGATACTGAACATCTGTAGATCCTCTCCATCCTCGTCATAGGTGTAATTTCCCAACAGCTTCCCCCTCTCCTGGTGCTCGTCTCTCAGACCCTGAAAAGAGAGGTCAGCTCAGACTAAACGCTGTCGTTTCTGAGGTCTCCGTAGCCTCAATCTCTCTTACGTGGACGCTGAAGTCTCTTGGAGCGCTGCGCAGTGTCCCGCTCGGCGCCAAGGCTTTGGAGATGTGCTCCATGGTGAAGGCTGTGGGAAGGATTTTCATGGAGAGCTGGATTACGAGGAAGCCTTTGGAGCCTCTGAAGGCCCAGCAGTTTCCGGGGTGGACGTCAGGCTGCAAGAGGAAGGAGACGGGATTATTTGGCTGAACAGATGGTGGATGAAAAGAAATGAACAAAACAAAGATCATTTAAGTAGGAAGTGATGTCAGAAGATGCTGATAAAACTGAAAAGGTTAGTATGAAGGTGTGTTAGTTCCACAGGTGAGTTACCTGGATCACAACTCGAGGAGACTGGGAGAAATACCAGATGGGAAAACCAAACAGGCTCAACAGGGCAGCCTTCGTCTCATAGGTCTCCGAGCAGCGAGTGCTGAGGATGCTGCCCCCTGTAGGATGAGTACAGATATGTGGAGTGTTGTCCAGTTGATTACTGTTCAAACTGTTCGAAGAGCCAAACAGTTTTTCTCATCTGATTCATAAAACGCAAAAACAAAAGCCTGGAATCAGATCTGTTTTTCGTTTTAACAAACTGAGACCATATTGGCATTTTACAAAAAATTAACAATCTGAAGAGCTCCAACAACACAGTTAAAGCGGAGCCATTTCTGACCTCCAGACTCCAGAGCATAGTCCGCCAGGCCGGTTCGATCCTGAGAAAACAGCCTGAGAGCCTCCATCACAATCACATGCACCTCCTGGACAATCAGAGACTCGGTTTTGGGAATTGTCATTTTAGTTTTACAGTTTTGAGTTTGTCTGTTTTTAAAACTTAGATTCTAACCAGTGTCCCACCTGCTTGGCGACGCCGTCCCCGGGTTTGTCCAGGACAGCCTCGTTTATTGGCTCCTCGCTGTGCTGCCGCCGTAGCCGCTGGCTGATGTTCTGCAAGATGCGGTACTCCAGAGTGGACAGCGCCTCCTGCAGGTCGGCTTCGCCGATAAACTTCTGCGACAGCCACTGCAGGAGGGACCCGGGGAGGATGGAGTCTCTGCCGTGAGTCAGCTGGTTTCCGTAAACCAGAGCCCGAACCTCTTCTCGGATCAGAACCGATACCTGCTCTATAATCTGTGGAGGAGGCATTTGTTATAAACAACTGGCAATGAAAGTTTCCTTAGAACGAAACTGAGATCCAAGTATAACAATAATGAATCTCACCGTCTGCGGGATTCTGTCAAGTGTTTGGCAGCCATCCCGACACCCCGAAAGACCGTTTATTTCTCGCCTGACTTCCACCAAGGCAGCTTCTAACCGGGACACAACCGCCTGCAAAGCCTCCTGGGACTGTTTGTCTGTGCTGGCGCGGCTGGAGGAGACGGACGAAGAAAACATGTTCGTTCCCAACTGAGCTGCATCAGGTTTAAAAGATGGAGGATAAAAACCACCTGGCAGTAGCTGGGAGAGCGGCGGGGGGTCCCGTGTCCAACTCATGGGTTTGTTGCAGCTCCTGCACAACAAAAAGCTTTTAACTCAAGACGGTTTTATTCAGTACAAGTCAGATCTCAAGGCCTACCCGACTCTCGGCTGCGATTTGTTCCATCAGCAGCTCCAGCTGGTCCAGACGGGACGTTTGGCTCTTCAGCAACAGCAGATCATGTCGTCGCATCTGTACACACAAGAGGAATGTGTCAGTCTCTGTAGAAAAGGTTTTTGCATTTACATTTAAGTTTTACTCATCAGATTTGGGAGATACAGTTGCACAATTAAAACCATGAGGGGAAAAAAAAGACACACACACACACACACACGAAGCAAACTCCTAATCAGCAGGAATGAAGAGATGTTTAACTGTTGTGTGGAGTTTCCAACCTGCTCCCTCTGCCGTCGCTCTTCAGCGAGTCGTCCATGCAGCAGAGACAGCTGCCGCTCCATCAGCCCATGCAGCTCCACCTCATGCTTGCTGTGGTGGGACCCGGGCGCCTGCTGATGGAGGTCAGCATACACCTGGAGCAGCTCCCCGTGACACTGCTCCGCCCGTTCCCGTGCGGCTTCCATCTCCTCCCAAAGCGCCTTCAGGCTCTGCTGCATCTGAACAAGCCGTTCGGATTCCACCTCTGCGGGCGGAGGGGCCGAGGAAAGCTCCTGATTTAAAACAGGACAGCACATGTTGGAGGCCTGTTGTAAAACCTGCACTTGAGGAATGAATTTTAGGAGTCGTTACATCAGGCGGCATTTTTGCTGATAGGCGCGTCTCGGCCAGCTCCTCCGTCGCGCCCTCTTCTGACTGGCTCTGAGACGAAGAGGAACTGTGGACTGATGACAGAGCTGGAACATCCACATTAAGGCTCGGAAGGAGCGAATAGACACCAGCTGGATGGAAACAAGACAAACCTGATAGGAGTGACATGGGGACATTTTGTTTTCTCGACAAAGCAAAAAAAATAACCAACACGTAATAATTAGTAGGCCAAGAATCTGAAGCAGTGACTGTTTCACAATGAGTCAATTTGAATTTACGTCCTTGTAAAGAAAGCTGCTTGTTCACCCAGACTGCTAACATTTCCCACAGCGTTCATGTGATCGCCTGAAACAGGATGAAGCAGAAAAAGAAAACGTATTCGAGCTTACCGACGATGAGAAGCAGCAGGAGTACGAGCCTGGAGGAGAAAACCATTCATTCGGTTAAAACATTTCAGTCGGCAAATCAGAGTCATATTCTGGACTCCATAAAGAAACAGTGACTCGTCAGAGTTGCAGCTTTTTCCCCCAGTGTTTGTCAAAACTACTCTGGTGATTTTATATTATACCAGATTATTTAACATCAAACCTATTAGCTCTCCTTGGACAGGTCAAAACAAATGTTTTACCAAAGTCCTCTAGATAATGAGCTGTCTGCATGGTGGTACGTAAACACCAACATCTTACCCGCTCAGGCGGGAGCTGGAGCTCGTGCAACTCCATCGTCTGCTGATCCATCGGATCGCGTCTCCCGCCGAGCAACCTGAGGACACAAACGGACTCGGGATCGGCTGATAGTAAATGAAAACCTTTTAGCCGCAGGTCGAGTTAGGTTAGGTAAGATTCGCATCGACGCAGTCGTTTCAAACAGTTGAAACAAGATGCATAAACTAAAACTGAAGCTCTCTGACGAGCTGCAATTATCATGAAAAAGTGAAATCTTCTGATTTTTCTGGGACTCAAACTCTTGGATCCGGTTTTCTGTAAGCATGGCGGATGTTCCAGAGGTGGAAACAGATTAGAATTGCGGTGCATCTCATTTCCACTGCAGAGAAACCACAAACATGAGGCCGATCTGAGACAGGCAAGCGAGTCTGGGTCCTCTAACACCACCTATAGACGTTTAGCCGGAGAAACAGACGGCACACATGGCGACTGTAACCTGCAGAGCGTCCACCTCTCAGTGAAGCAGAGAAAACCATCTGGATAATAAGCCACAGAGCTGAAGCTGCAGGAGTAAAGCGGAGCGTTAGTCAAACTGAATCGGAGCGACACCGAGAGGAGATCCGTGTCGTGAATATTCATGTTTCTTGTTCTGCGAGGCTGCGACTGATTCAACGGGAACATCATACTTCCTTAATAATTAAAGACAGAGTTCCTGTTTAAGCAGCAGAATCTGAACATTACTTGCAGCCCCCACTGTGGATTTGATGATTGGACCTGTGAATACTGCAGCGCTGCCTATGAAGCCCAACAGACTGGATGACCAGGAGGAGGACGAAGAAGCGGAGGAGACGTCCAGCTGGGAGCGCTGCTTCTCCCTGCAGTCGTCACCTGTTGGCGTCGACAGCGCGTTAAAATAACCGACTCACTCTCCTCAAAGAACCTGCAGCAAACTATGCAGTTACACTGGTTTGATTATTTTTAGCCATCTGGACATCATCTTTCATACGCTGTCAAGCTCAGATATTTTGATGAGTATTCACTGCTGTGGAGGCCAAGAAGGCAAAGCTACAAACACCACAGCAGAAAAAAGAAACATTTGAGTCTCAGCTTTTTCAAAAACTGCCGTATGCGCTGTAACCCTCCCGCAGTCTTAGCTAAGCGTTGGACCAGAGACAGGCACGTGTGGCGTCTGCATAACCTCAAACACACATTAATATTTAGCAGGAATACAACATTTGAATGAACTCCACAACTTTAACCAAGACGATTTCATCTGCAAAAATCCCCTACATCTGCACAAACATGTGGGAAAAAACTAAGTGCTTCTATACACACCAAAACAGCCTATTCTGTTGGAGAAGAACCTGTTCTTTAAATTGAAGAACAGTTGTTTCTTGCAGGCCTGTTTGCAAATATGTCCAGTCTATCTGACTGCATGACCCCCTGCAGGGTTAAATGTCAGAGAACCTATTGAATGCAAGCGTTCCCGCAGCCGCTCGGACACGTTCGACTCACACAGCGATCCGACGGCCCGAGGCTCCTTCGGGTTGGTTTCCCTCAGAGCCATGACTCCACAGCCGCCGTGTCGAGCTGCAACCAGGGACAACAGAGCGAGGACTCACTGGATCTCAAGAGACATTGACGGCATCTTGTGAGGCCGGGGTGTGGCTGCGGGCACAGCCACAATTTGCATTTCACCCGGGAAACAGCCAAAGTGAAGGTCTGATCGGAGGGGTTTGTTGATTTGTGAGGAGACTGAATGGTTCTCTTTGCTCACAGTTAAACAACAGTATGTGTGAGGAGAGGATCTGTGAGGTCCACCACGTTCAGATCGTCTGCACCAGCGTGAGGTTCTGCGGCAATTCACAGGTGAGCTGCAGTGCAGACATGACGCACGCCGCTGCTCTCCTGACAAACAGCAGGGAGGCGTTCAGCGACAACTGCGGCACATCTGAAAGAGGCGAGAGTGAAAGTGGAAAAACGGAAGACGTGCAGCCGCTTCAAAAATCGGCGCGCCTCACAGAGCCGGCACAAGAAGCCGTTTTATACACAGATTGATACAAAACATGTTTGTCTAGACCTTAGATCTTAGACAACTGCGGAAACGGAAATAGTTTCACATGCTTTAATATAAAAAAAGGTGAATCATCACAAAAGGTGCGCCCAACCTTTGCAGTTAGTTGCCCTTACATGCAAGCAGACCCTCTGCTGGAGAAGCTTGTCCAACAAAGATGACAGCAACTCTGTCAAACATCCAGCTGATATAAGGGGAAGGACGTCACTGAAGAGTTCTGGCTGTGCGTTGTACGGAAAGAACTAAAACCCATATATGCACTGAAATTGGTCCTCTCATACGTCGCAGCCAATCAAAACAATTCTTATGGTCTCGAGTGAGCTTGAGAAAATATATTCAGTCCAGCCTCTTCAAAACCAACTACAATAGGATTCAAATTTGAATCCTAAGATTTAGAGGCCACTATCATGATAAAAGTAATGATAACATTTATAAACATTTACCAATTTAAATTACAACTCTTTGGGACAAGGGTGGCATTAAAAAAAACGAATGCAATTTCTATCACTAACAGCACAGTAATAGCATTTAATCCTAATTTCCTAATGTAAGTAGTGGGAAGAAAGTAAAAAAAAAAATAAAAAAAACTGTTCAAGAGTCCAGAATCATCAAATCAAGGCGCAAAGGTTTGATAGACGCTGAGCTGCAGAGAGCTTGCAGGTCACCAACAGCTGTGAACCGTGAGATCTTCGGGTCACGTTGGATTTAGGTCACGAACAATTGTAGAAGGTTTTGTGGTACGATGAAGCATGGCTCTGTTTATCGATCAAGTGGAGGACATCAAGTCTGAATTTACTTACAGGAACTTACGTCACGGCTTGTTTTCTGAGAAAGGAATTTCTTAATGCTTCTGCGTAGAAACATTTTGGGGTAGTTTCCAACTACAATTTGGAGGGGATGGTGCCTTCAGATCAAAGAAGTAGCACTAAAAACAGAGAACTATCGCTCACCTGTAAGTCATTTTACTTACTAGGTATTCAGACTACAAACTACATAACATTGACAGTTGTACAACAATATAAATATGATTGTTTTTTCTCGTTAAAGTTAGAAATATGGATCATGGTCAGTCAGCAGAAATTAAACAAAGTCCTTTTTGTCACAAATATTACATTTGTGGTTTCAGAAGAACATTTATAGCTGCAGGGCTGTTGGGTGTTTACAGGCTGCACTTTTAGGACTTTATAAATATCTCTCAAGGAAAGGTTAAATAAGATTCCACCGCTGCTTACTTGACAGATTTAATATTCATGAATACAAACCTAAAAAGATTTGTTTGATACAGTGAATAAGATCATGTTGTGTGTTTGCAGACATTCTTTCAGCATAAAGTTAAATTAACAGTTTGTTCTCTTTAACAATTGCTCCTTCATCCGTTTACCCGTCTAATCCCAAATATTGGTCATCCATAAGAATTAGCATTACTAAAAAACAAAACCAACAACAGAAAAACTCTTAAAAGTTTCAAAGTGATTTCCTCTCTTCCTTTCTAAAAGACTTGATCGGCCTCTGTACAGTGGACTGACTCGCCCCTTCAAATCCCCTTCGGCCATTTCAAGCGTGTCGTCGAACCCATTCTTCAGAAACCCAGCCGGGACTCCAACTCTGCCAAACAATCGGTGGCTCATTTTTAAATGATAAATTCCTCTTAAAAAAGGTCATGTAAAGCTTTTGCACCGGTTACATACGCCTTGTTAAACTCCTTCCTGAAACACTAAATCTGTAAAGCGACATACTTGGACCTAAGCCCTCACGCCGTCGAACAAAAATCTACTCGTAGGTCATAAACTTGAGAGGATCGTTCCTTCCAACTATGAAGTGTCTGAAAAGTCTATTGAAAAGGTTTATTTTCCCTTGAATTGAAAAAGAAATGTGTCACATTATTTCATTTATGTGTTAATGTGTAGGATTTCTTCGAGACGGTTTCTTTTTAGATTTACATACAGCATGTAAAATGTAAACTAGGTATTAGAATGAGACGAAGCCTCCAGGCAGCTCGGCAGCCTCACCTGGCCGGGCTTTGCCGCTGCGGTCTCTGCCGTAAACGGTGGAGATTTCCATGTCGGCCTTTGGCGCACTCGGACAGTTGCAGTCGTTACAGCAAACCCTGCTGAGGGGCTGGTCCAAGTGCATGGCACAGTAGCTGCTTTCGTTGGATAGAACATTGGTTTCTGTGAGGGAGACGCATCAACATTTCAAATGGCACGTTAGATGAAAAGTATGGCAGAAATCTCAGAATAAGGTAAAGCAGCTGAGTTTCACGGCTTATCTTCTGTGTTTGAAGCGGTTTGGAAACCTACCTTTGGAATCTGCATCCTGGTCTAAACCTGGGGAGGAAATGCAGAGAGTTAAACCCAAACTAGCGGTATGATGATGAATATATCAAAAGCAAAAGCAAAGAGGTAGCATGAGTACCCCAGAAGGTTTCAACCAGCGTGCTCTCCTGGATGGACGACTCATCCAGCAGGGAGGAGATCAGGGAAGCATCCGAGGCCACGCTGTGGATGCTGCTGTTGTGGAGCAACCGGGAGACGTCTTTCCGAGGAGAGCCAACGAGGAGCGACTCCGAGCAGGAGGCCGAATGGCGCTGCGAGTGACGGAGTCTGCTGCTCCTCCAGCTGGATCCTCCCACAGCAAAGGAGGCGCTGCTGCGAGGCAGACTGCGGTCCAGCAGACCGTCATCGAGGCGCAAGCTGCGTCTGGACATGAGTCCTGTCTGGAGGGTGGAGGGGAGCTGCTGCTCCTGCTCAGAGTCCGACAGCGATGAAGAGTAGCTGGACCTACGAAGAAAAACAGTAAAGGATGAGCGAAAGTTTCAGGACTGAAATCAGGAATCTGTCAGATATTCTGCCACAGAGGTAAATGTAAAAACTCGAAGGAAGGGGCAACTCCGTTTCACAGGGGAATTATACCAGGATAGTCGCTAAACATCATTTACTGTGGATCATTCATATTAAAAAAACTAAATACGAATGAAGAAATTAATCAGAATTACAAAACTAATTTTTGATAGCTACTTTAATTTTGTCCTACCATGTGTGTTTATGTATCCTTTAACAGAACAGCATTTTGTGTGTGTGTGTGTAAGCAGCTTGATTCATTCCCACTTTGTTTGCATAAATGTCTAAAGATAATTTACCGGTGAGAAATGTTGAGTCTCCCTTAAACCTGATTATTAAGACTTTACAGGAACGTTTTTGGCAGAAACGCCTTTAATCTGAGAATCTGATCGCACAAGTCTTAGATGCACACTCTGCAGTTCTGAGCAGAAACCCGCACTGCCTTCGAGGCCCGATCAGTCTCAGTCTGACTACAACAAATCCCTGTAACCTGATCCCGCAATGCGACCTACATACTGACACACAAGTGGAGGATACACACAGGTCAGTCCAGCCCCAGCATGACAGCTCTTCGTCTTCCTCCCCCATTACAAAAGGACACGCACATACACATCACAACAAATCAGACTTCACAGGAAATCATCGACAGGTTCGCTGTCCAGCAGCGGGGTCAGCTTTCCCTTTAACCTGCAAAGCTTTCCTGGGTTGGTCACAGGTTGCTGAGCTGATCAGACTCCGCCCACAAACACACAAGGGGCAGGTGGAAGGAAGTCTGTAAATCCAATCACAAGGCTAAGAAAGTGTTAGCATCTGCTCATTCAGACCACTTAAAAGGGATTACTGGAGAAGCTGAATCACTTAATCAAACAGACGGAGCACAGGGTCTGTATCTTGAGACTGAAACCTCTAATACTAAGGCAAACATTTATGTGACAGGAAGTTAGAAGAAGAAAATTCAGCAAGGAGAATTGCTGATGTCTACATGTTCCTGATTTTTGTCTTGAGTGCTAAACTTATCAAATCCAAGAGGTTAGAAACAAAAATACTGCAAGTTAACTTTCAGGGATGGGGATGCAACTTATAAAACATAGGCCAAAACTTAAAAGTAGAATTTAAAGCCTCTAAAAAGACTTTTAAGGGCAATCCTGAGTTTAATTTCTTAGTTTAAAATCATTTGCATGAAGCTATGAGTTTTATTTTCTGATTGAAAACACCAAGCTTAGTATAAGATGTCCTACAGCTTTCAGGTTCACTGTAAAATTATCTTTTTACTTTAAAAAAAAAAATGATCAGGCTGGAACCTAAAATTCATATTTTTTCAGAAATATGTTTCAAGACTAACATTTAGAAAGTTTTACGTTTAATTAGGTGATTTAATTAAAACGGAGCTCCCAGCCAATCAGCTTTAGGTAAAAGAAAGCGGTGGTCGATTCCAACCAATCATGTTAAGCGAAGGGCGGAGCCCCGCGAAAAACAAAATATTAGCTCGTTCGCTTCCTGAGGACGGATAATAAGGAGAAATCCAACACAAACCGACCATATATACGCCTTATGAAGTCTAAAAACAGAAATAAACACTTACCTGCAGCAGAGTCACGGAACTGTTGGGGTAACTGACAAACTGAGCGGAGCTAGAAGCTACACACGAATTTAAAGAACAACAAAACGGCGGTCCGCACTCGCTGTGGTCAAATAAGCCAATAAAATCCCTTTTCAGAGAGAAACCATTTGAAATTAGGAGATGACAGCGACTTTAACCCAGTCAGTCACCGACTCGGTGCGGCTGAGTGTAGCTGGTGTTTTATAGCTACGTGCGTCTCATTATCGCCCCCCTGTGGTGGGAGGCGGTATTGGCTGCGGCTGCGCCCAAAGATCGTGTATACACCTTAAGATGGCTTACACCTGTTAAGATTATCCAGACAAATCACCACCTGTATGACTTAAATAATAAAGTTAAAAAAAACCTAGTTAATGTCGAATAAAACTATTTAATGCTACATATATTTGAATTCTAAGGAATATATATTTTGTTTCGTTACGAGTTTTAACCTCTAAAACTCTGTCGTGACTACTTTTCAGAGTAATATCCCTACTCCTGTCCTTGTGCTCGGCGTGAGCATCTGTCATTTATATATGCTCATGTTAAGGAAACATTTTTAATGGCTAAACAGAAACGGGATTTATCCTTTCTGCTTCAGAGCCTCGAACGGAGATGATATTTTTGTAGGAGTGAACCCTCTGTTCGTCGAACTTTGTCGGCGGGGTGAACCGGAAGTAGAGAGGCGCTTCCGGCCGCAGGCGACGTTGCACGTGTGTGTGTGTTTTGGGGTATCCTGGTCGGTGAGTTTAAGGTCCGATACGGTGTTTCAAATGTCCTGTTCAGTGGTGATCGTGCGGGTTTTGACAGCAGCGGATAAACTGTGGGACAGAAAGACAGACAGTGTTTGTCCTCGTGTTCACACCGAGATTTCCCCGCTTACTGGTCAGATTAGCACCTGATCGAGTGAAGGAGATATTCTAGACAAAAATCGTGTCCGATTAACACCAAGATTGACCCCAAGTTACAGTTTAGTCATAATCTCTTGTTCTTACATTAATAGGCGTCTTCTTTTATTTCCCAGTGAAAATGTAACCTACTCAACTTCTTCCTCGAATTCACCCAAAGAAAAACTCTAGACTAGATATCAAAATAAAAGTAATTGAACTGCTACAACCTCCTTTAATCTACTGCTTTCACATCATCCAGTTAGAGTGTGACGTCTGACCTGATGGTCTGGTTTGTCTTCGCATCTCCTTCAGGTCAGAAGCCACCATGACGTCGTTGGCCCTCCAGCTGAAGCGCCTGGCGCTGCCTCAGAGCGACCCCAACCTGCTGACCCATAAGGAAGTCGCCTCGCTGCTCTTCGATCCCAAAGATGCCGCCACCATGGGCAGGAGCACCTTCTACGCCCTCGGCGAGTCTGAACTTCCACCCAAACCTTAACCCGGACAGAGAGTCGATTCCTGTTCTGCCTCTAACTTTCATTTCCATCCCTTTTTCCCCCTCCAGGCTGCACGGGGCTGGAAGAGCTGCTGGGAATCGAGCCGGCGTTCCTGGAGTTCCAGGACACTCTGTTCAGCCCCGCCTCCCTGACGTTGGAGCGCAGCATCCAGTCCAAAGAGGTCAACGAGAAGCTGGACGCTGGGATCTCTCTCTTCCTCGCCCGACTCTGCCCGTACTTTCTGCTGAAGCCTGCTCACAAGTGCATCGAGTGGCTGGTTCACCGGTACGTGGCTCTGCTCCAAAGCAGCTCTGACTAAAGACAGGGACACTCCTCGCCTTGTCCGACACGAGTTCTGTATCGACTTAATGATGGACTTATAGCTATGGCAGACTAGGGACATGTTGGTTGTGTCCAATAGATCTGTGGAGTCCGTGTTTTGCTTGAAACAAACACTTCTTGCTTCATGCTTTATTGTTCTGATTGCATCCAAAGCAGTAAACCTTCAGGACTTGAACCTGCATTCACACATTAGGACCATTAAATTTAGACAAAATCCTTCAGGGTGAAAGAAAATGTGAGAATTTGTCAAGCGATTCTTGGCGTCGTGTCGTGTTCTCAGCCATGTGCGCTAGCGTAGCTGCGTCCCTTGCCCGCTTCTTACCTCTCGCTTTCGGGTTTCACAGACTTTATAATCGATAAGTTCCGTGTTTATGATGACGTTGTGTTCCTCAGCTTCCACGTCCAGCTGTATAACCCAGACAGCCTGCTGGCCTGTGCACTGCCTTATCACGACACCAACCTGTTTGTTCGAGTCCTGCAGCTTCTGAAGCTCAGGGATGCCACCGGCCGCTGGTACTGGCTGCGGTGTTTACAGGTCGGGATCCGTGCTCTGACGTCGTTCTGGTTTTGCTCTCTGTCGGTTGAAATACCTTTAAAAAATCGGTTGATGCCTCTGCAGAAACCTGGCGTGCCTCTCTCCAGAGGGACTCTCGTCACACACTGCTATTCCGACTTGGGGTTCATGGACTTCATCTGCACCATGGTGACGCGGTCCATCCAGGTAACAAGCGCCGCCTCTTAAGAGACTAAATGTTTGTCCTCTGGATCTTGACTCATTAGTTCTCTGTTCTCCTTCACAGGCTTATTCTGCACACTCCGAAAGCTTCTCCCAGCTCAGAGTCATCTTCTCTTTCTATGCCTCCTCCATCGTCCCCGCTCTGGACGCTGTGGACAAAGTTTCCGACTCTATCATTGCCAAACTGCTGCCATACGTCCAGATGGTAACGATCAGTAATTTTGCTGATTTTGGAAACACGTTTTTAGGATGTGGACTTTCTCTGCTCCACGCAGGGACAAATTCACTAAATTATGTAAATGAGTGCTAGTGAAAAAGATAGATCTAATAGCCAGAATGACTCTGGAATTATCAGTCGCGTCGTACAGGCACAATTTGCTAAGACGGATTCGGGCTTCATGACATGTCACGATATGAAAAATGTAAAGGTCTCAGTTAAACAGATTGTGTAAGACCCTGTCGTGTTTTTTTTTTTGTTTTGTTTTTTCGTCTTCAGGGTCTCAAGTCATCCGTGTCGGACTACAAAGCCGCCACCTACATGATCGTGTGCCAGCTGGCGGTGAAGGTGGCGATGGAGGCCAGTCTGGTCGACAGCCTGGCCGTGCATGTCAGCAAGTCTCTGCTCAAGCAGCCCGTTTTGGCCAGAGAGGGTCTGGGATGCCTAGTCGTGCTGCTGCAGCACCAGAAGGAGGGATCGGCCGGTGCAAGGTAGCAAAAGAGCCCCATCGGATGTTGAGGGTATCGCCAGCGCTGGTGTGGCTCCAACTTAACTATGTGTGTGTTTCTTCTTTTTTTGTGTGTGTGTGTGTTCAGAGCTTTAGACAGTCTGTGTTTGATGCCAGCTCTGGTTTCCACGCTGCAAGTTATGGCTGCAGCTCACGACGTCGGCCCTCTGCTGCGGCGCCTCCTGCCTCACCTGGTCGGCGCCGTGTTCCGCGGTAGCTCAGGTGGGACCGGGAACATTTTGGGTCCTAACGGTGAAGCCCCCCCTCTCATAGGTGGGATCAGATCTTATCCTCTGATCTCTGTCACAGATAAAAAGGGAACGGACAAAGTGGAGGTGCTGGAGTCGATCCTGAAATCTCTCCCCCTGACCAAAGATCTGGACCGAACCTTGGCACGGTCAGCCTCACCTTTCTTTATCTTACCTCATTACGATCAAGTACTCTAGACTTGTTAGAGTCCGGTCTAATAAAACGGTAGTCCTTATCCCACTGGTCAAAGTCCACAGTGGAGGAAATTTGAATGAATATGTTCAATGGTTTAAGGCTCAGAGATTTGGCACAAGCCTTCTGCAGACCCAGATGGATTTGTGGTGGTCTTAAAGAGTCTGTTTGAAATCAAACCTTTAGACGGAGGACCCCGAACCAGCGGGCACCTCTTGCGTTACACCGTGAGCCCTCAGACGGCTGATTTTAAAGCCCGACGCTCTGTTTTTAACCCGCAGGCTGCTCCTGGAGGAGTATCTGAATCAAAGTGAGCTCTCTGATGAGGACCTGTCGGCCCTCGACCAGCGCCTGCTGCCCCTGGTTCGACTGTTTGAGTCCCGGTACTGCCGAGCTCTGGACGCGGTCCTTGCTGGTCATGTGACCGCCAGCGGCGACGCGCGGCAGAGACGTCTCTTCCACCAGTTTCTGTCTCTGTCCATGAGCAGTGGGAAATTTCAGGTAAAAATCCCAATTAAAGACGTTTGTTGGTAACTTCAACCAGCCGGTTTTGTCTTCCCGTCTGATGACCTTTGCGCCCCCCTCAGATTCTAGACGACTCGGACACGTCGCTGCTTCTCAGTCTGAAACACCCGCAGCCTTCTGTCCGCGTGGCGGCCATTGATCATCTGATGGGAATCGTCACCTCTAAGCAGGTACAGCCGGAGCGCTGGTGTTTATGGAATCCCCACCTTGAGTTCAGGTTCTGGGTCATCTTGATTTAAGGGTCTATTCCTGCAAGCTTTCTTGCTTGCTAAGGATTTGACTGTGTGTGTTTTTATGAATGAAAAGCAAACGGTCCTTCAGCTGCTTTCCGATGTTTCAGCCTCTCGTTTCCCCTTTGAGCAGCAACACGGTTTAGATGAGGCGTTCCTCAAAAACGCCATGGCGGAGCGCCTGAACGACGACGCTCCAGAGGTCGTCTTGGCCGCCCTCCGGGTCCTGCAGGTCAGTGAGAAGGATCCCCTCACGTTCCACACCTCAGATGATCCCCGCGTTCACTGTAGCTCTTTTTGCAGATGCTGCTGGATGTCCTGGACTCTGAGGATGTGGTGTCATGGCTCCTGTCTCTACTGCACAGAGTTCATCCGTCAGCTCAGCAGTGGTCAGTGGTCAAACACCCCTTTTTTTCCCCCAGCCGATTGGTGACGCTTCCTACAGTTGGTGTCCACTTCGTGAATCGTAACTCTTGAGTGTTTTGTCGTCTCATTCAGGATGCCTGTGCAGACGGAGGTGGTGCGTTTGCTGTCCGAGCCGCGGGTGGGACAGGGGGATGTTGAGTTTACGCAGAGAATGGGCTGGAAGCTGCTGCCCTTCCTGGTTATCACCTCAGCCGAGGTCGGAATCGCCGGGTCCATCGCCCGATCGACCATTTTTAGCAAGCACCCTCTCACTCTCGGCTGGTCTCAAGGTGATCACTCAACAGCTTCAAAAGCATTTACAGCAGTGGTGCTCAATACGTCGATCGCGAGAGCAGTGCGGGCCGATCGCATACCAGGCAGCTAACTGATGCTTATTTAAGCACGCAAACACACTAACTCTATATTAGCTTTGCGTTAGCCGCCTTAGCAAGCTACAGTGTTGCATATCGAGTCTCTTTTAGCAGAGGCGGAGTTAGAAGAGTTGGAGGCCGGGGTGGCACCAATCCTCCCTGAAATCTACATATGAATCGTATATGTATTTATAGAATTAAGCGTGTCTGCTTGTGCTTGGGAAGAAACAAACGTTCTATAGTGGTTTAATGTGGTTATCCAAGACAAACTAATATGTGTTATAGATTAAATTTACACTCAATTAAATTACACTTCATCCTAAAAGGACCAAATATACAATGACAATGATTTAATAAGCGTTGTGCTTTTTCTGTTGGGTGGGTTGGTAGATCCCTCAGGCATGGTCATCTTTTAGGTAGCTCGCAAAAGCTCGAAAAGTGTGGGCACCCCTGATTCACAGCAACATAAACATTTTTGTTCAGCAAATAAGCACCAAACTCTATCTGAAGGACGTCTTGCTTGTAGAGTTACAGAGTTTGATGAAGAAGAGTACTCAGCCCGACTTCGTGGGTTTGGCCAACCAGCGTCTGGTCTCCACGCTGACCAAGAACCTGAACACCATGGAGCACTTCTCCAAACGGGACGCTGTGAGTCGCGCATCTGAGCTCAGAGCTTTTGGTCCTGAGGTTTTACTGTATGTAACTTTGTGTGTGTGTGTGTGTGTGTGTGTGTGTGTGTGTGTGTGTGTGTGTGTGTGTGTGTGTGTGTGTGTGTGTGTGTGTGTGTGTGTGTGTGTGTGTGTGTGTGTG
>JAVLVB010000001.1:12042931-12085346 GCA_032876305.1 Orestias chungarensis
GAGCGAGACGCAGCACCTGCTCACGGCTCAGAGGGTTTACTCGCTGCTGGAGCCCCCCCTGCTGGACATGATCCAGAGAGAGGACGCCAAGGTGAGTTTCGTCCCGCAGGGGAGGTTCGGGTGCGTTGTGGGACACAGAGGCTGCAGCGATTTTCCTCTGCGATATCACAGGAAGTCAAGAGTCCAATCCCGGTGCAGGGCTCCTTCTCTGAAGCACTGCAGTGCTACCTTGGCAGGTTTGACCAGCAGCCAGGGGAGCGTCTGGACTGGGAGTTTAGTTCGGTTCTGATCGCTCTGCTCGGAGACTTTATCTCCTCGCTCAGATTTCACGACACCTCGTTCAAAGGTAAACGCCCCGCGCTTGGTGTCACGTCAGCGCTCCTGAGCAGTCCGTTTCAACCTCTCTCAACCTGTGTTTCAGACGAGGCGTGGTGGAACCCGGAGAAGATGGACACCAACACCTGCTGCTACCTGGGCCTGATCTGCCGCCTCTTTAATGTCGTCGCCAGCGGCGCTGCAGAGGGTCCGTTTGGCGCCAGCTGCAGGGATCAGATGAAGCTGCTCGTCCAGGTGAGTTCCGTAAAGGATCTGCATTATCATTCATACCTTTAAAAATAAAATGTTTGGACTCTGATTTAAAAGAAAAACACAATTTTTTTTGCATCAGATTCATCTGAAGGAGCCCACGATGCTCTTTAGGTTGCTGTGCCTCCTCTGGGAGTACAGCGGTAACCGTGGAGACCAGTTGGACGTGAAGGTGGGCGCCGTCCTGCAGACCAGAGCGCTGCACATGGGCCGAGCTCTAATAGAGGCCCAACCTACCGCAACGCTGAACAAGCTGGCAGCGGCGGACTCCCCAGGTAAGAACCTCCTTCGAGATCGCTCATTTCGTGGGCTTCACCAATAAAAGCAGCGTGACATCTCTCTGCTCTCCTCGTCTCTCCCTGCGTCAGTTGTCCCATCCTTGCTGTGTTGTCTCATTTCTCCCGTTCGGGAGGTGAGGAGAGCTGCTGTCGGTGCCCTGCAGAGCCTATCAAGAGCTAGGGATTCGCCGTTCTGGCCAATCACAGAGAGGCTGCAGAAAACCTCCGAGGAGATAATCACTGACGCATCATATCTGAGCACGGTGAGCCTACTCTGTTCTCTTAGAGGACTCAAACCTGTCAGTTAAAGACGGGAGTCTGTGAGAAGCCTGAATAAATATCTCTCGCTAACATATTCCAAAAAGCTCATTTAAATAAGCCTTTAGCTAAATATTTCAGGCCCGGGAAAGAAATGCTGACAGCAGAAAGTCTCTGATGTGGTCTTCAGGTTCTGTCGGTTCTTCATGACGAGTCTTCGTCTGGGAAACTGAAGTCGCAACAGGATCAGCTACAGGCGGCGCTACAGCAGCTGCTGCAGAGCGTTCAGAATCCCTGCTGCCCGTCGTACACTGCCGCCGCCCTGCTGGGCGCGCTGAGCCTCGTCAACGGAAAGGTAGAATACTCCGCAGGTTCGGTCGGAAACTGCAAATGGAGTAATAGTGTTTTATTAATGAGTTTTTCCTCTTTCTGCTCTTTTTTTTCAATCTTCTCCTTCTAGTCCATCCTTTCGGCTCTCCTTCCCGTTCTGGAGCGACTCTTGGAACAGACCGGACCCGATACTCCGTCCCTGCTCCAGTCCGAAACCCAGCTGCTTCAGCTCATACTGGGGAAGTTTAATGAGGCATCCGCGCCACTACTGGCGGAGGACCAGAACTGCATGGATCTGTTTGTTCGGGCGCTCCGGGCGGCCGGTTGTCAGATCTTCGCTCTGGAACAGGTCGGGTCCAAATTCCTGCTGATAAAGGAGGAAAAAAATTGATTCAGAATTCAAATATCTCTTTTTTTCTTAGCTGAGGTGAAAGAACATCCAAATGTAATTGCACAAACGAAGTTGGGAGCTTTTTTTTTTTAGGTTTATTTGAAGTTTTAAGGTCTAAAACAACATGCACAGGAGAACATCGGTCGTGACCCTAACCCTTTCGCCCATCGTATGTCTAGATCACCAAGCCATTCTTCTCTGCCCTTGGAGACGAGAAGGTGCAGCAGAGGCTCCTGTCAGTGATGTTTGACCTGCTGGTTGAGGGTGGCAGTCCGTTGTTGGCCAACACAATCAGTAGTGTCTTCAAAGCGGTAAGGAAATGTAAAAAAAACGGTTAAAGCCGATGTTCTGTAAAAATAATAATAATAAAAAGAGGAAATCTATGGCCCAGTGCTGAGAATTGAAACATGTCTTTAACAGATCGCCATCGATGCTCAGTTGGTCGCCAACGAGCTCGCTCCTCCCGACAAACCGAAGGTTAGCGTGACGGTTCAGCAAACCCGCAGGGGCAGAATGACCCACAGGTATCCATCTTTCTTTTTGAGAAATAATTTTCTAAGCAGGCTTAATTAATTATGTTGTCCATCAAAAAAAAATGTATGTCAGATTCTTCATTTGGTGCACCACAGAGCTGTGTGTTTGGACCTCTCTTTGTTTTTTAAGAGTTTGGAGCTGCTTTGATGAGTTTCATTTGTTTGTCTGTTTAGGAAAGCTCCAGAGAGTGACGGTGTGTGTTCAGAAGCGGGTGCTGTGCCGTGGCAGAGAGTCACACTGATCCTGGAGCTGCTGCAGCACAAGAAAAAGCTGAAGAGAGCCCAGGTGTTGGTGCCAGTTCTCTTCTCTCTACTTTCCAGGTAGGTATCAGCAGCTTTCTGTTGCACTTCACTTTGTTGTGGATGTTAATGGTATCACATGAAATCATGGCTTTGGTTTTAAATCTGCAACTTAGGTTTGTTTGTGTTCTGGTTTGGTGTTACTGAAATAGGAGGTTTACGGTGAATGAAAATGACTTAAAATACAAACACTAGACGATTTCAAAGATCACATCTGAAACATACGGAATGATGCGTGGCTGCATGCTCCACTTTGTTTCTTTGTGTCTTCAGGAGCCTGGAGCCGTCTGCGGGTGATCAGACAAACATGGAGTACACCAAGCAGCTGCTGCTCAGCTGTCTGCTCAACATCTGCAACAAGCTGTCACCTGACGGAGGCCCGCTGGCTGCAGGTGAGGAGCAAAAACAGGTGGAGCTTCCGGGCTTCCTGCAGCATGTGCACCACGGACTCGGTATAAAACATGTTGAGTCCGAATTACCTCGGCTTGGTCGTCCCAAGTTGCACTGGGAGCTGTCAGGATGAGTGGTTGTAGAATCCGCTGATGGCAGCTTAAACACATTTCAACCTTACTGTATGAAACTCTTGCTTCACGTTTCATGACTCTTAATGAAGTCGGGTTTGTGTGTCTGCTCTCCGCAGATGTCCTGGACGAAGAGAAGTTCAGCGTGGAGCTCGTGGTTCAGGTCATCAGATCGTCTGACATGCCCCAGACTCACCACCACGCTCTGCTGCTGCTAGCCGCCACCGCCGCCATCTTCCCTGTAAGCTGAGCCTCTGCCGACGGACACGAACCTGTTCAGATACATGACTAAGTAAGCTCTTCTATGTGATCGCCTGCAGGAGAAAGTCCTCCACAACATCATGCCCATCTTCACCTTCATGGGAGCCAATATCCTGCGGCTGGACGACGCCTACAGCTTCAGAGTCATCGAGAAGACGATGCAGACGGTCGTCCCAGCCTTGGTGCAGGTGAGCCCGGCCACTGCCGGTGAGATCAGGGCCGCCTTCCCTCAGAAACTGGGCTCACTGGCTCCTATCTGCAGGCCCATCGCCTCTCTGATGGCTCGTCCGCCCCGGCCATGGTCGCCGTGGTGACGAAGATTATGCACGTGTTTGCCGATGCACTGCCCCATGTTCCCGAGCACCGGCGCCTGCCCGTCCTCAGCCAGCTGGTGACTGCGCTGGGCCCCGCCCACTTCCTGTGGATCCTTATGCTGCTGCTCCTGAAACTGCGCGCCACGCACAGCAGCGACGCCGGCGAGAGGGTGACGGATGCTCCCTGTCTGCTTTAGGCTCTGATTCTTTGGGGATATCCCGGATCTTTAAATGTTTTCGTTTGTTTTCACACAGGATGCAGCTCTGGAGCAGGACATGGACTTCTGGATCTCTCTCTGCTGTCAGTTCGATCTCAACGAGCAGCTCAGCTCCCTCATCAACATACTGAAGTTTTTGCTGCAGCTGCCGGACGACAAAGACGAAGGTGAGCCCCGATTCCATATCGAACCCCCTGTCCACGTCGTTACCGAAGAATAACGCCGGAGTTTGTTCTGTTGCAGCCGCAGCGAAACAGCCAGTCAGCTGGCGGCCCGCCAAGAAGAAGGGGCAGGAACACGACGCGAAGAAGGAGGACCTGATCTTTATTGTGGAGGCTCACAGCGCCAAAGAGCTGCGACACTTTAAGTTCCTGTGCGTGTCCTTCATTGCTACGCTGCTCGACTCCAACAGCTTCATTCAGCAGGTGGGAAGTTGGAAGCTACTGCAGCAGGAGGATTTGGGAAGTGTCAGCGTCTGTTTCTCAAAACAGCTGTTTTGTTTCAGGTGTCAGAGGTAGGCGACAGCGGCGATGCTTCGCTACAGCAGCTGCAGCAGAGGTGAGTTCCTTTAAGAACACCAGTGACGACACAAGTGAGAAAACGCTCGAGTTCACTTGTGTGTGCGTGTGCCACAGGATGCTCGAGGAGATCCTGCACTACATTCACTCCGTCGCACGCTGCGTGGAGGAGAACGCCGACAAACCCACAGCCAAGTTTTGGCGAGTTCTGCTCAACAAGGCCTACGACGTCCTCGACAAGGTGAGCCTCAAAACGCCACCACACAACTAATGGGCCGACGCACAGACCTTCCCTTTAACGCTCGGACTCCTCTCCAGGTGAACGCCTTGCTTCCCACAGACACCTTCATCACAGTGATGAGGGGACTGATGGGAAACGAGCTGCCGTCGGTGCGGAGGAAGGCCATGGAGCTCCTCAACAACAAGTTGCATCAGCGACAACAGTGGGACGAGCAGCAGGTAACGGAGGGTTTGAAAGTCAGGGCGTGTTCGATGTGACACACGAACAGATATCCCCACATTGATGTATTTCTTAATGAAAGCAGATATATGAAGCAGAGAAGGGATGTGAATTTAAATGTATTAACAACAAATAAACCCCCAAAAAAGATACATTTACTGCTACAAAAATAATATCGCCAAACCAAACCAAACTAATGTCCTCAAACCACGTAAAACATACCAATTATTATTTCTACCCTTCCCACGGTGCTTCCCCAAAATTTAACAATCAAAAACTTGAAAACCTCTTTAGTTCTGCCGGAGTTGCAAGTCTGATTTGGAGCGTTTGCTCAAGTGCAGCTGATGGTGCCTGACATCCGGGACACCGTTGGGTCGGCTCCCTTTCTGGAACCGGCGCTCGGACTTCCAGCAGCTTTCTCTCTTCAGCTGAACTGTGGTGTAAGACTAAAACTTGTACCAAAATGCTTTAATATTTGCCTGCAAAATTCGACTAAATAAACAACAGTCCTGGAGGAAAAGTGCAGCAGAAAACGATTCGACGGCCCAACTTGACCCATTATCTCCCGCTTTGTGTGGCGTCACTGATGCGTAAATATCAAACATATTACTGAAATTAATTCATCCTCTCTGTCTTTCTGCCACCAAGCGATGAACAGGGACGGGTGATGTCGGTGTGGTGACCCGTGGTTTTTGTTTGTGTCCGTTTCAGGTGGCGTCCCTCCTACAGCTGACCTCTGACCTGCTGAGCATTGTCGGGAAGAGTGCGGCTAAAGCGACCACGGAGGCGGAGCAAGCCATCAACCGGCAGACGGCGCTCTACAGCCTCAAGCTGCTTTGTCGTAGTTTTGGCTCCGCCCACCAAGAGGTGTTCATCCCTGTCCTGCTACTGGCTGTCGACATTGTCACGGCGACGAAGGAGGAGAGGAATGTGATGGGCAGTGCCCTGCTCTGCATCGCCGAGGTGGTTGGTGCCCTCAAAGCACTCGCCATCCCACAGCTACCCAGGTAAGGGCGTCGCGTTTCCTGATCGCTCCGTCTTTCTCTGCCAGCCACGCTCACCTCTTGCACCGTTCGTCCTGCAGACTGATGCCAGCGGTCCTGCAAACGCTCAGCGACAGGAAGGAGCTGCTAACCAATGAGATCTACCTGCTCAGCGCCGTCGCAGCTCTGCAGCGGGTCACAGAGACGCTGCCGCACTTCATCAGCCCGTACTTGCAGGACACCGCAGTTCAGGTAACTCGCCAGGGCCGACGACGCCCCCGATCGGAGCGACACGTTTCAACAGGATGGCCGTCATACTTCTGGTTTTCTGCAGGTTTGCCGCTTGACCCGCCTCACCAAAACGACCCCGTCCTCAACCTCCTCAACATCGGCATCTGCCCAACTCTGCCTCCGACTCTCGTCCCTGAGGAGCACGCTGGCCACCAAGCTGCCCCCCAGGGTCCTGCTCCCCACCCTGTCCAGATGTTACAGCTGCATGGTGGAAGACAGGAAGGTGAGTGAAGCCCGAGAGAAGTTTATGACCACGACCATCACTTAGAAAGTTGGAAAATCTTTGATTCCCGCGGCTCACTGCTGTGGCTGTGCTTGTTTCTCTGCAGGACCAGCTGGAGGTGCTGATGAGCATCCTAAAGGAGCACATAGATCACATGGACAGAGATCAGCTCAGCGTCCAACAGTCAGAGCTCACCACTTTCTTCCTGACTTCGCTGGACTTCCGGGCCGAACACTCGCAGGTGAGCCATTAGAGACGATGAAGCACGTAGAACCAGTGTCCACGGACCTCAGGTCAGTCTGTTTCTGATCCGCTTTGACACTTTGGTGCTGACTCGCTCTTGATTTACCAGGGTGATCTGGAAAAAGCGTGGCAGGTAGAGGGCAGCATCATTGACTGCCTGATCGCCATGGTGATGAAGCTGTCGGAGGTCACCTTCAGGCCACTCTTCTTCAAGGTGACCTGAGGGCTAATCCTGAAGTACGGTGTGAACTACCAGCAGAACCACAACTGACTCCTTTGTTTTTCCGCTCCAGCTCTTTGATTGGACTAAATCCCACAGCGACGACCGGCTGCTGACGTTTTACCGCCTCTGCGATCGCATCGCCGAGCGACTCAAAGGACTCTTCGTCCTGTTTGCGGGAAACCTGGTGAAGCCTCTGGCAGACGTGCTGAGACAAACAAACGGCTCCAAAACAGGTTAAAACCATTAAAAAAAACACATCTTTACATTCTAATAACTTTGTTTGATTCAATTAAATTGATCGCTTCAAATTCATCATTTAAAGTCCTTTATTTCTCCATATAAGGTAAACTTGCTAAAATTGTGCAAAATATTTAGCTATAAACATAATTATTCATAATTAAATAATAAACTTCTGCAATTAGATTTAACTTTGTTTACACAAGTAATGAATTTTGACTATTTTATTTACTTTATCCTTTTGTACAATTTAGATTTTGCTGTTTAGGGTGATGTTGCGTTTGCTTTTTTACACAAAAATATTAACATTTACAATATTCCTAGTTTAATTAGATTAATGAAGATTTATTTGAAGTTATATTTGTCCCTTTATTAGTGACACATGCTTGAATTAATCATAATTAATCACATTTACGTATAATTGTCGTAAATTCAGTAATTGATGTCTATTTTGTCGTTTTGTTTTGAGTACTTTGCAGATTTTTTACGGAGTTTTCACTTTTGAGTATTAGCTAAATAAAATTGTTTGTATTTATTGATGTTTTGCGGCTGTTTGCTAATTATTATTATTATTTTTCTGCCTGCCGTGTGTCCCAGATAATCTCATTTTTGACTCGGATTGTTCCGAGCAGAAGAACTGCTTGCTGCTTCAGTTGGTCCTCGACGTTCTCCAGAAGATCTTCCTGCACGACACGCAGAGGTTCTTGAGCCGAGAGCGCGCCGACACCTTGCTGGGTCCACTGGTGGACCAGGTGAGACGCCGGCCGCCAGGAGCTCTGTGTTTGAGAGCTCAGACCCTGAGAAGTCGGGCCACTGAAGCCTCTGCGTCCGTGTTTCCGTTTTGCAGCTGGAGAACTCCCTGGGTGGGGAGCAGGTCTACCAGAACCGGGTCGTCCAGCACCTGGTTCCCTGCGTGGGTCAGTTTTCCGTGGCGCTGGCTGACGACTCTCAGTGGAAAACCCTCAACTATCAAATCCTGCTGAAGACGAGACACAGCGACTCCAAGGTGAGCTCAGCTGGACGCATCCGAGAGGCTCAGCCTCGTAAGGTCGTCGCTCATCAAGTCAAAGTCAAATATACTTTATTTAACCCAAAGGGAAATGAAATGTTGTGTTTGTAACTCATTTAACTAAGGAGTTGTAGATGCTGATAGCTGTGGGCAGTAAAGATCTTCTGTTGCAGTCTGTTTTACAACTAAGCTGAAGAAGCCTCTGCCTGAACAGACTCTGTTTTCCGATAACGGTGTCATGAAGATGATCTTCAGGGTTCATGATTTAGTTGATTTTTATGTAAAATTATCATCCCTCTGAGAATCTCCTTCTCCTCCTCTGCAGGTGCGGTTCTCCTCCCTTCTTATGCTAATGGAGCTGGCGTCCAAGTTGAAAGAGAACTACATGGTTCTGCTACCCGAGACCATCCCGTTCCTTGCAGAACTCATGGAGGGTGAGGACTCGTACAATCAGACCTAGTTGTTTGTCTTCATTATCGGGGGGAAAACAACAAAACAAGAACTTTAATGTTCTGCCCTCAAACATTTCTCTACTTTGTTTCTACTTCATCCACCAAAACAAAGAGTGTGTGCTTGCTTTGCAGACGAGTGTGAAGAAGTGGAGCAGCAGGTCCAGAAGGTCATCCAGGAGATGGAGAACATCCTGGGAGAGCCGCTGCAGAGCTACTTCTAACACCAAACTCCAAACATATGAATTTTTGTTCAGTCCAAATCAATCCTTTTACAGTAATGTTGAGTTTTCATATGAGATAAATAAATACTGACTGTTTAACAGAAACAAAGTTTGTCTGCTTAGGTTTTAATCCATCCCAACGCAACTGGGATTCGTTTGCTAATTGTATTGCAGGTATTGACCAGCACGTGGTTTTATGTAGTCAACTGTTCAGACAAGTTCAGCAGAAATGTGTGACAATCTTTGCAGGGTTTTTTTTTGTTGTTGTCAGGATTAGGTCTGAAATCAAACTGAAACCGAGGCTTTCTGCAGCCTGAAGCCGCTTTTATACAATTGGTGGCTTTTTAATATCCATTATTAAAGATCGTCATTGTCATTCACACAGTTTGGACTTCCAGGATTCTGTAGCTGCGGTCTAGGAACTGATTTATGTTTTTTATCATTTCTATTCAACACTTAAGATCATTTTTATCATTCTCTGAATTCAGGACACAATAACAAATCTAAAAAAAAAAAACGAATTACCTATTTTTTTTATATTATTATACTGAATTTTGGTCCCAATTCCAGCTTCCGATTTGGAAATGGCTAAAGGGCGATTCCGCTCAATTTTTCTTTATTTGTCATTATTTTTGAATATGCTTTTCCTATTTCCAGCTATCTTTGTTCTGACCAGTGCAGTTTTAATCAACGTTTGTCTTTTGAAAAACCTTTTTTTTGCACCACTGGCCTCTTTCATAAATCTATGTGCATGAAGAACATGTTCAACTCAGTTAGATGGCATGCAAGAAAAGGGATCACAACCAGACAGCTGCATCAGTGACCGTAGATGTCTCATACCAATAAGCTACATTTCTGAATATTATTTATGACTTTGCTCTCTTTTATTGTCCCAGCATGCATGACATTTTCTGCTGTTACTACTTGCTCATCCAGGTGGAGTGATTATTCTGTTAATTAGGTAATTTAATGTGGTTTACAATTAGACTTTCACAAAGCTCTTTCTTTTTGTGTATTTTGTGGTGAAAGTTAATACTCATCCAGTAATTACATGTTAGTGTTGAAGTTTTGTACAAAGCTATTCTAGTAACGTACCTCAGACAGCATCACATTCAGCATGTATTTCATCTTGTCTAAAGAGACCATGTTCCTGACTTCAGCAGACATGTTTTTGTAGCTGTCAAGCCGGGCTTACAGGTACTTCATTATTATGTCTAATTGCTGATTGTCATCAAAGATGATTGGCACCCAATTGTCTTGAAAATTGAAATGTGGCATCTGTGTACCAGAGAGAATGTCCTGTAAAAATAAAAAAAGACAAGGGCAGTTACTTTCTAAATAAGGAAACTATAAAGTGCTCGTAAACAGGACCATATTCATATAATTAGACCACATAATGAAACTACGATGAAGTCATGGACGTCTGCATTGAGACCAACACTTCAGGTTAATTTTTAGTTAATTTATGTTTTTATAAAGTACAACATGACATACATTGATAGTAGTAATAAAACAAGACGAGTTCAGACCATTATACACTCATTACATGTAGTATATCAGATAAACGGAAAGCATCAAGTCCTTATTAGTTTATGATTTAATTCTTGATAATCAAATTGATTTGGTTTGTCTCACAGAAACCTGGCTGCAGCATGAGGATTATGTTAGTATCAACCAATCAACTCCCTCTAATTATTCAAACCTTCACATTCTTCGAAGTACTGGGAGAGGTGGAGGAGTAGGAAGCATTTTTCAATCAGATTTACTAATTAAACCCAGGATGACTAATAGTTATAGTTCTCTTGAACATTTAACCCTTTAGCCTTCCTCATCCAACCTCTAAAAGAATTGAACCACTTCTGTTTGTTATTTTGTATCGTCCGCCAGGTCCTTACTCTGAATTTATAGATCCGATCTCAGATTTTTTATCTCAACTAGTGTTAAACACTGATGAAATTATTATAGTGGGAGATTTTAACATTCATGTTGACACCAAAAATGACAACCGAAATGTAGCCTTTACTGCCATTTTAGACTCAATTTGCTTCACTCAAAAAATCCGAACACCTACCCACTCTCTTGGTCATACGTTAGACCTTGTGTTGACTTATGGCATTGAGTGTGAAAAAGTTACAGTACTGCCTCATAACCCTCTCCTTTCAAACCATTTTTTCATAACTTTTGAGTTCTTTTTCACGGAGTACCTAAAAATCTGAAAGAAAATGTCTTTATCGTAGGTGTCTTATCAGACAAAGCTGTTACAGCTTTTAAAGAATCCGTTCCACCTCTAATTTCTTCAGTATTTCAGAGAAACGCAGTGGAGGGCAACAAATTAATTTCATGCCCTACACAGATTGATGCTGTTGTTCATAGTATTACATCCTCATTGCGTACAACATTAGACAATGTAGCCCCCATTAAAAGGAAAGTGATTACTCATAGGAGGTTGGCCCACTGGTTTAATTCAGAACTTCGTACCTTGAAGGGAAACACCAGAAAATTGGAGAAGAAATGGCGGTTTTCGCTTTTAGAGGAGTCGTATTTATCCTGGAAAAACAGCGTGCTTCTGTATAAAAGGACCCTGGGCCAAGCTAGATCTGCATATTTTACTTTACTAATAGAGGAGAATAAGAACAATCCTAGCTTTCTTTTTAATACAGTTGCTAAACTTACGAGAAATGAAAACTCTCTTATATCATCCATTCTTCCAACTCTTAGCTGTAATGACTTTACGGAATTCTTCATTGATAAAATTGAATCTATTAAAACTAAAATTGATGGCATCCTACCAAACATAACTACTACCTCAGTAAGCAATGAGGTACTGAATGTGGCGCTGGAGCCTGATCTCTGTTTGAAGTGTTTTGTTCCAGTTGAGCCTTCTGAGCTTTCAAAAATATTTTCTTCATCTAAGCCTTCAACTTGTATGATGGATCCAATCCCGACAAAACTGTTTAAAGAAGTATTTCCTATTATTATTACCCCCATTTTGGATATGATTAATTTGTCATTAGTGAATATTTATGTACCAGAGGCTCTTAAGGTAGCTGTTATAAAACCCCTACTTTAGAAACCTTCTCTTGATCAAGAAGACTTAATAAATTACAGACCCATATCTAATCATCCTTTTTTATCTAAAATCCTTGAAAAAATTGTTGCTAATCAACTGAGAGAGCATTTGATGAATAAAGACCTATTTGAAGAATTTCAGTCAGGTTTCAGAGCTCATCATAGCACTGAGACAGCTCTCCTTAAAGTTACTAATGATATTCTCATGGCCTCAGACAATGGGCTCGTCTCTATTCTAGTTTTGTTAGATCTCAGTGCTGCTTTTGACACAGTCAAACACAATATCCTCATTGAGAGGCTCGAACACACTGTGGGGATCAAGGGAACAGCACTAGGCTGGTTTAAATCGTATTTGTCCCACCCAGTTTGTTCAACTAAATGACAAATCTTCTCTGCATTGTAAATTTACTTGTGGAGTACCACAGGGATCTGTACTTTGCCCAATTCTAGTTACTATATACATACTCCCTATTGGTAAAATCATCACACAGCATGGTAATTTCCACTGTTATGCAGAAGATACACAACTGTATTTATCTATAAATCCTGATGAATCCAGTCAGTTGGGTAGATTACAGGCATGCCTAGAAAACATAAAAATGTGGATGACTTTAAACTTTCTGCTCTTGAACTCTGAAAAGAAAGAAGTTGTTATCTTTGGACCAGAACCTCTTAAAAAGAAATTGCTTAGTCAGCCACTTGACCTGGATAGCATCAGGTTGGCGTCTGGTGACAACGTAAAGAACCTTGGTGTTATTTTTGTTCAGGAAATGTCTTTCAAGTCTCATATAAAACAGGTCTGTAAGATTTCCTCCTTTGACCTTAGGAATATAGCAAAAATTAGAAATATTCTCTCTAGGGCAGATGTTGAAGAACTAGTCCATGCATTTGTTACTTCGTTATTAACAATATTCTGTTTCATCCTTTCCTCTCAGGCTGATGGCTTAGAAGCGTTTAGAGCAAGACCACCAGGCTCAGTTTGTACCCTTCAGTTGTCAGACCGATTAACTCAAGTTCCCTGTTTTAGTTAACTGAATTTAGCTCATCCCACCATATATTCATTAATTTATTTATTTATCCGGCTTCTTACACCAGGATCTGACGTCAAATTTCGTACCACAAACATGCAAATGTTGGAATCCTTATTCTAATTGGGTTTCCATGATGACTCTTTTGTTTCCTCATGATAAAACAAATTCATATTTTAAATGTGCTATTTTTTTCCCCACTTGAACTCTTCAGTGACAGTTTAGAAACTAAAAGGACAGCTGATTAAAAACGCAGACGACGTTCACAGTATGGGATGCCAATGAGAGCGCGCTCCGTCAGCAGTGTCTCCACCCGTGTCTATGACGTCACGCGGCGTTTAAGAGCGGCTCGCGGGGTTTCCGCGGGGGTCCGTCAGCGATGCAGCGCGCGCAGCGGCTCGCGCTCAGCGTGAAGCGGAGCCTTCATCAGCGGCATCATCATCATCCTCCTCCGCCGAGGCGCTCCGCGGGAATCATCGGAGCTCCTTTCTGCAAGGGACAGGTGAGAGGGCGCGCCGAGCACAGGTGTGAGTGATGGAAGCGGGGCCGGAAGTGAACCCGTGCGCGTGTTTGCATGCAGTCCAGGGATGGAGTGGAATCTGGACCCGACCGGATCCGAGCAGCGGGACTCCTGGAGCGGCTGCGACTGCAGGGTGAGATGAGAGACAAACCAGGACAGACAGCAATGTAGGCTGATCATCTGCTGACTGTCATATAACAATAATAACAATAATTATTATTATTATTGTTATTGTTGTTATAACAGGGCAGAGATTTATTCATCAAAACAACCAGTTGACAGATTAAAAACTGACTTGAAAATGGTTCATTTTACTTTGGGATAACAATTCATTTTGATTTGGAGGACGTGTTGGCTAAATAAGTTATGGAATCGTTCAAGACATGTTTTATCAGTGTTTCATAATTTAGGATAAAAAACAATAACAAAAAGCAATCAAATCATTTTGAAAGTATTATTATTTCGTATGATCTAAATGTTATTTAGTTGAGAAGTTTCATATTGAAATGTAATTTTATCTACTACTATTGTCATATTTTTGAATGGTAGGTCGAGGTTCTAATGTTCTTAACTTTTGTTTGCTGTTAGAAAAACAAACAAACAAACAGAATTACTGTCAATAATCGAACACGGAGATATGACAGTTTCACCTTCTATCCAGTTAGCTCTGCTTTAACAGCAGCTGAGTTTAGGTACAAGGTTAAATCAACCTGAAACTCCAGGAAGGTGAGGTCACTGTCCTTGGTGGCAACAGCAGCCAGCCTGTTTATGTTCCTGCTAAGGACAAACAAAAGGAACCAGCATGACGTGTGTCATTATTCGGGCGACTCAAACGACTTTGAGGTCCCTACAGTTTGTTTCCCAATTGCTTATAATAATAATACAAAACATTTCCTATTGGAAGTTTCAATGGTGTCCACCATAGGTTGCTTTCCTCTTAAGATAACCTCAAGTTTAAACTCTGAAAGCACAATTTTGATCTCAGTTTCTTTGTTTTTGGGGTATCGTTGGCCGAAGGTTAGAGAGAGGCGGAAGATGTATATCAAACCGCCACAGGTTAATGAACCGAACATGGGATGACTGTGTTGAGGACTGTGGTCTCTCCATATGGTGCATCGGCTCTAACACTGAGCCGTGCGGCACTCCTTAATGGCAGAATCATAATAGTAAAGTCAATATTGCTATTGGGTCTTAATCATGTTTCATAGTTCCATGAGCATCAACGAAAAGCTGTGTTTTCCAAAATTTGAATGATTGGAATAAATGCTTTCTGCTCCTTAGCAGGAAAATTTCCCAACCTAAATGCTGCAGTGTACTTTTGAATGATGGTAGGTTTTGTAACTTAGAGGCACTAACTACAGACATAAGCACAGAGCAGTAAAATCTTTTGCTGAAAAAGACCTCCACATACAGCCCAACGGGGATCACTGGATATTGTTACTCCATTTTAATTTAGGTGCCCATCCCAAAGGTGAGGTGAGATTGGACTCCATGTAAAGTGAGGCCAGGTTCTCTGTAGCCATAGATTGAGGTACGGAGGGTTTAAAGGGTATAAATTGGTAACAGTTTTCTGTTGGGACTGCTGGAACATTTCAAACTCTGACCTCCACTCTTCAGTGCGATACTCGGAAACGGATGAACGTGCAGCTTCGCGTCGCTCAGTAAATGCGTCACTGTTTAACGCAGCAGCTGCTGAGGTCCTTTGCCAGAGTATGTTTGGACAGCACACACACACACACACACACACACACACACACACACACACACACACACACACACACACACACACACACACACACACACACACACACACACACACACACACACACACACACACACACACACACACACAGGAAACTAAGACAAAACTGTCCTCAGCTAGGCATGTCCTCATACTGTGTGTCGCTTAATGAATCATTCCATAATGTTTATCCTCTGTTTACAGGTAACAGATCTGTGTTAATGTTCATACAAATGAGAGAAACAGTTCTGAGAAACAGAATTGGTCGACATGACATGACGAACGTCCCCTGAAAATATGTATGCAGCATAGCCTACCACCTGATAACAGAGGACCTGATGTCCACTGTGTGTTTAGGCTGCGCGGTGCACGATTATGGGAACCTGACGTTTGAGGACATTGTTCTCGATGAGCCGGTGAGGGGGTCAAAACGGGTCCGGGCGGTGGGCAGCGCCAACCAGAGGCTGTCCGAGGCGGTGCAGGCAGTAAAGAAGGACGGACATACGGCCGTGATGCTTGGAGGAGACCACAGGTCAGCTCAAAGAAACATCGGACAAACATCGCACAGAAGAAGCTTTCTCTGGTGCCCCTCGAAATAGTTAATGGTGAATTTGTTCCATTTAATTGGGCCTCCTAAGTTTAGACACGCAACAGGTCTTATCAGTCCAATGAAACATTAACAGTCTCAAATCCATTGATAATCAACCTGAGGGGGTCAGCTTTTAATTTATCAGTTGATACATCTCATGGCCTAGATCATGAAAACGATATAGGTTTTAATATTCTAATACAAATCATTTTTAGGAAAAGTAATATTGACATTTTATTTTAAATAGCATATTTTTTTTATGATCTAGTGTCCATTAATGATTGGCTCCAAATGATCATTGAAAGTAGTCCATAATAAATGCAGGACATTGATTTTAAGAGCCTATTATAAAGTTATTGTAGGTCATGTAAAAGCTTTCTGGATTCTAAACTGGAAGAATGACATAATTGACTTTTAGAAATACTTTATGGATTCACAGGCATCTAAATAAAGTTTGTGATGAAAGATTATGGCCAGAACGTTCTGACATGCACACAGTCTTTGGTGAAAAATATTATTATACAACTAGTTATTTTAAGATTTCTTTGCTGATTTGAAAGGACTGGCATAGTCCCACTTGGAAATAAATCAGGCTGTTGTGTCGTCTGTCCTCAGTCTCGCCATCGGCTCCATCCACGGCCACTCCGCCGCTGTCGGCCCACTGAGCGTCGTTTGGGTGGACGCCCATGCTGACGTCAACACGCCGCTGACCTCGTACACAGGGAACCTCCACGGTCAGCCCATGTCGTACCTCCTGTACGAGCTGCAGTCAAAGGTGAGCACCCCCTCCTCCTCCTCCTCCTCCCAAATCCAAATTCACACCATCAGCACAGATCAGATGTTCCTCTTCACCACAGGTCCCTGCATTACCGAACTTTACCTGGATGAAGCCCTGCGTGTCTTCCCGAGATCTCGTCTACATTGGACTGAGAGACGTCGATCCGGCAGAGCAGTGAGTCCGGCGGCCAGAAGGTCAGGAATTTGACCTGAAAGCTTCAAGAAAACCTGAAAATGTGTCTCTCCCCGCAGCTACATCCTGAAGCTGCTTGGAGTGAAGGCGTTCTCCATGTCTGAGGTGGATCAGCTGGGCGTGGCCAAAGTGATGGAGGAGACGTGTGACCACCTGTGGAACAGGTGAGCCTCACTTGGTTCCAGTCAAAGGTGGACTTTCAGGCTCAGATCAGGATCACATGCAAAAATGTTTGGCAGATTCCTGTTCAGGTAGGAGTAGGGACTAAATCTAGAGCAACATGTGGTTCCTTCACCATCAGAAATTCATAATTTAGTTTAAATTAAAAGAAATTTAAGCAGAGCTGCATGCTGGTCAGGTGGTCTGATCCATAATATCTTTTAAACTTCCTGTTTTAAGAGGAAAGAAACCGATCCACCTGAGCTATGACATCGACGCCATCGACCCCTCCGTTACCCCGGCAACAGGGACGCCTGTAGTCGGAGGACTCACCTACAGAGAGGGCGTGTACATCACAGAACACCTCTGTCAGACGGGTACGAGCAACGGCGCTCCACAGTCTAGGCCACCTCGTAGCGCCTGAACGAACAAGGTCCATCTGTTTCCATAGAAACAGATCCAGTCTCACGTGGTCTCTCCTCAGGTCTGCTCTCGGCCGTGGACCTGGTGGAGGTGAACCCTAAGAGGGGACGAACGGAGGACGACGTCCAATCTACGGTCGGCATGGCGGTTAACCTCCTGCTCGGATGTTTTGGACGTCTCAGAGAAGGAAACCACACGCCAGATTTTACTCTGCCTCTGCCGTAACACAAGACGATTCCCGTCTGGGAACCTTAACGCATCCCACTGTGAAATCCTTCATATATGAACTGCACAGCTGGAACGAGGCCTTGAAGTGTTGTTCTCCTAGTTTTTAGAACCAAATCAGTTAATTAAATTTTAAAAGTAACCAATTAGAAATAGAACTCTAATTTCTATCGGATTAATGTGAAGCTTTTAGATTTTTATTGGAGAACGTTAAGGAACTCTACAGCGGAAATGTCACGGATGAAATGTCTTTGGTCATGTGACAATGCCAATAAAGTGTTTCAATAAAACATTCCCAAGCTCTGAACATCTCATAAAGTTATTTGCAGACCATTATTACAAACCGGAGATCTACCAGGACACGGCTGTCCTCTCAAACTGACAGGCCAGGCAAGGAAACAATCAGCTAAGCAGCGCTTTGGAGGAGCTGCTGAGTTCGACAGCTGAGGTGGGAGAATCTGTATGAAGGAAAACTGGAATCTTTATGAGAAATTGCAAAGAGAAAAAAAAAACAATTTGAAGTTGTGTTGGCAGTTCACCATGAGCCGTGTAGAAGAAAGGGCCAATAAGTGGAAGGTGTTCTCGTTAGATGAAACCAATACTGCAAGCCCAGGAATACATGCCAAGCTGGTTATAGATCATGAAAAGAAAGATCATGAAGGTAGATACAGGACAATTCTGGAGGAATACCTCTGTTGTAAGGCCCACCTCATGTACCACATGTGATGTGATGACAAATAAAGATTCCTTGATTCCTCCTTGATTCAATTCATTTTAAAGAACAGGCAAACATCTCAGTCCTTTCTGCAAAGCTGGTGGAGACAAACTTAAAAGAGTTAGAGTTTTTTTCTACCTCTACCAGTTACAATTTCTTTTTGGGTCAAAAATGCATTTTTGTAAGCAACAGATGAGACGAGCCTCCTGTTTGTGTTTTCCGCAGCAGTTTATTTTTATTTTATCCTGATCACTCGACTTTGAACATCACCGTCTCATTCTTTACAGCCCAGTTCTCTCATTGACCCACAAACAGGACATCACACTCGCGGGAACAAAATTAAAATGTAACAATGGTTTAAAACTAAAAAGCATTTGGCCGTCACAGTTTACACGCATTACGTTTTATTAATGATGATGTCCGACCTAATTCTGCCTTTCTATAGTCAACAGGTCCAGCGGTTTCTCTGAGGGACGAGAGGAGTGACGGCTTTCTCTAGCATTAAGGCAGCAAACGTTGTTTTTAGTGCAGCTTTAGTTACTGAGGATCCATTAAAACTACAGAAATAATCTCTTCTGGAGACAGATTCATAAACATGACGATGGTTAAAAACCTTAATCTGACCTCTTCATGATAATAATAAAAAGTTCCTATAGCTTCAGTTAGAAGCCAGTGGGTGGAGCTTAATCCATTCACTGCCCTTAATCTGCCTCATCGTGCTTAGCGTAAATCTCCGCTAAGCACGATGAGAATGAGCGGTGACGCTTTGTGCTGACGCTGGAGTGGTTTGCATGGTAACAGAGGATGAGGAGTGAAAATGTACCAGAATGCAGCAGCCTCGATACAAACCAGTGTTAGTGAAAAACAAAGATAAAAGACATTTTCTAAGTCTGACCAAATCAACGTTTGTTGCCCAACTGAATGTTTTCTCCATCAGCTCTTTATACATTGTCATTTGATCTTTTTCCAGGTACAAACGGTTCCAGTTTTCACATATACTGGCATCTGTTGGTCAAGGTTGAGTATAGCTACCTACCCCAAAGATTACCAGCTTATTATATCTGGGGAAAATTACAAGTTTGTTCAGTTTTTTTTTTTTTTTGGGATTATTCTGACACATTTCCGCGGATAAAATGCCTTCAAGCTCTGCAGTTAAAGTGTTTTCACGGCGGGAACCTTTGCCAGGAAACAAGATTTTCTGAGCACAACTTTCAGGTCGACGAGATGTTTGGAGTCGTTTTAAAAGTGCGTCCAGGTTTTGGGATATTCTCTTCCAGACCGGAACACTATAACTCTGGTACAGACCAAGTTTAGTCTCTTTAAAACTGTAGCTATAAGCGCGTTTAAGGTGACAACGAGAGCAGCCCGACAGAGACGAGAGCACTCAGTGGTCTCTGTTCCATGCAGACAAGAGGACGAGCTGAGACCTGAACGTCCAATGAGGCACGCATACACACACACATTCACAACAACAGGATCCAATAAAAATGTGAGATCATAGGAGGGCGGATCTGCTGCTCAGTGGGGAGCAGAAGGACGAGGGTAGGTTAATGTTAGAGATGACCAACGTCAGTCGGCCCAGTGAAGCTCGCAGCGCCTCCGGAACTCCTGTCCCCGTTCATGGATCCATTTGTTGGAAACTGCAGAAGAAAGTATGTTTGAGCATGCTGAAGTCTACTCTGACAAATTAAACCCGAAATAGTGTCCATTTCCTGAGATGAAGCAGACAAACGCAGACACTGAGCCACTCCCACTGTCGATTTGGCTCAATATGAACGTCTGGATCAGGAGCGAACGACGGGTGTTACACTCTCAAATTCAACCAGCACAACAAACAGTGCTACTCGGGTTGATTGGGATGAAAAGCTGGAGATCTGCATGTGGCTAAAATGCAGAAAGCAATCTGCAGATAGAGTAACTCCGGGGACGTGTTAGAAAATCATTTGCGTGATTAGAAGTTATCTGAAACCTAAAATTAAGATAAACTTGTAATCTGAAGAAAAAATTAAGAAGATAGCAACTGACTGCTGGTTTGATATTAATAATAGGGACAAAAGGAATTCCCACATAATGGTTTTCCAGGTTTCTAACCCGCAGCGGCTCATTAGTAAAGAGTTTCCTGTTTGTCGATACTTTGAAAAATGTGTCCGTTTTCGTGATTGGATGGTGCATCGTCCACTCTGAATAAACAACGTAAAGTTTTTGTGTGTGTGGGCCATCCAGACTTACCCCACTTGTTTCCCAGCAGCACTGGACAGGCGGCGTGTCGGGTCCGATAGTCTCCCTCTCCACTGGGATACAGGTTGAACCAAAACACGGCCGAGCCCTGCAGCCGGACGCACACGACACATGGGTGTGAGGGGGGGGGTGTAACAGAGGATGAGGTCACAGCTACGAAATATCCACTAACCAGCAGGTGGCGTATCAACTCACCTTCTTTGGTTTAACAGCAGCACCGATGTCGGTGAAGACAGTGGCGCCCCCTGACTGCACGTCGCTCATCTGCAGCAGGAAGGGGGAGACGGTCAGCTGAGAGCGCGAGGACATACACAGAAAAGAGGACTTAATAAAAGACTGAGCAGAGGACTGACGTAGAGCAGCCAGGTGGCGATCCGGTTCCCGGTTCCCAACACTTCAAATGCGTCCGGCTCATCTTTCTGCAACGGAAAAGTCCCAATGAAATAAGTTTCTACCTTCTCAGAGGTCTTATACAAATTTGTATATTTGGAAAACAAATGAAATAAATCAAATGACTTTCACAGCTTATTTCTTAAGTATGTTCTAAAATTAGCAACTCGTTCTTGCAGCCCATCTTCCCACCAGTAATCTAAACTTTAAAAGACATCTATCATATATGTGATTCATTCAGAGATACATTCTTTTTCATTTTTATTAAGAATTCAAACTGTGAAATTATATTAAAAAATACAATAAAAAACTCCACAATTACCCTCCCGAAGTCAAAATGAGGTTCGTACTGGCCTCCTACGCCGTAGTTAGCCACCTGAAGGAAACACCCGACAAGCATTCGGTTGTTTAAAAGATCTAAAAGTGTCCGAATGAAGCTCTGTAACGCTGACTCAGATGTTTATCCATCTGTTACCTGCAGGTCCTCGGCTGTGCTGACGTCCAGTCCCGTGATGTCCTCTATCTTCTGGTTGATTTTGTCCACCACAGGATGCTCGTACGATCCGAGCCAGGCGCTGACGGGAAAAGGACGCAGGGACAGGAGCTTAGACGGGGCAGTGGGGATGGAAACCACAGACAGACTCTCTATTTCAACCAAGACCAGCACTGGACGGTGACGAGGAGCTATTTACAAGGGAAGGCGTTAGTTGGAAATGGATGGATGTGAATTAAATGTGAGACAGGGGCTGCAGACGTGAGTTGAGGCATCACATTTTAATGCAACACTACGTAACTTTTCAGCATTCAAACATTTTCATAACTTTTGTGATCATACGTCAACTTACAGCTCATTGAATGATAGCTCTGTAATGGCCCGAGGGGGTCCGTATCGCTTTAACCGGCTGTAAGAAACTGAGGAGGGTGGCAGGAACCCTGCCACACAAAACAACTACAAATGTGCTGACTGCTTTACGGCATACGTCACTTCCCCAATTCAGACACTGGACACAGAAATGTACTTCAATCCAGCCGCAGGCGACCGGGAGATCACGATTTTAAGGCGCTGGTGCTCATGGGAATTGCAGTCTTTTTCTGGCAAAACACATTTGTCCACACTGGGATGCCAAAATAAACCAAAACTGAAAGTTCTTTAGTGTTGCTTTAATAGACCATCAGGCAGGCATTATGACCACCTGTAATGTGGGTGGGAGTCTCTGGTGACGCTAACACAGATCTAAGAGGAGGGGTTTGGCGATGCCCAAATGTGATACAGATTTTAGTGACCTAGAAGGTCAGGTTCGGGGAGAGAGGTGAAGACATCATGGTGATAAAAACAGGAATTGCCCTCTTCAATAATACTAAAAACTCCAAACAAGATCCTCCAAAAGCTTCCAAGGAAAAAAAATCAGCAGGAACTGCACAATTGACAGGATCACCACAAACCAGTCAGGGTCTTCATACTGGTCAGCCTCCGAGGGCAACGCTCTGTTGGATCAAAGAAACATATATTCCAAGAGGATGCGCCGAGCCACACCATAAAAAAACGTCTAAAAAAAACTCCACAGTCTGCTTAGGTGGTCATAATCTTCTGGCTGCTCGATGCGTTAACATTTAGTGGATTAACAGAGCTGTCTGGTGTTGGCTCAAGAATGTCTTCTTTCTGGAACTCTGTGGTTTTTAGAGAGACTAGACTGGCTCAGGTCCGAGCAGGCCGCCGCCCTTCTTACCTCTTCGAGACTCTGTAATGAGCTGTGGTCAGTTTGCCTGTCTGAGGGTCGTGCACCGTGGCTCGGCTGAGCTAATCCAGTTGCATCGCAGAGATGAAGGCAGAAAAACAGACGGTGACAGGAGGATAAAGACAGGGACAGAGACAGGAGGAGCCAGATCCCTACCTGGAGTCGGTTAAAGGCAGCAAAACCTTTCCAAGATAAATTCTTTAACACCCAGAGGTGTTTTGCGTTGGTTTCTGATCTGATCTGCTGCCTATGGGGCGCTTACGAAGATATCAGAGGAAGGCTAAGTCCTTTTCCCTCTTTAAGGGAAGATGACGAAGCTCGGCTATATTCTTGGCAGGAGATAAACTCTAATTTATAGTAAATGTCAAAAAACAGATTTACCTCAACTGACAAATCCTATATTTTAAATCCCAGACCAAAATGTGGATTTTGGTCTGAGATGAAGACATGACACAGTTCTGAGCTCCTGCTGGGACATCAGCCAGGACAGGAATAGGGAAGAAGACTGGAGGTGAAACAGGGGGAACAAAAAGATCCATCTTCAGGCACCCCTTACCTCTTACTGATGCGGTAGTGAGCCGTCTCCAGGACGCCGGTGGTGGGGTTGGAGATCGTGGCTCGACGGAGCTGTGAAGCCAATCGGTCCAAAGTTACAGGGAGACACAGACCGACTCCCTGGTGTTCTGAATAACGTTTAAAAACCTACTGAACCGACTCCGATGCTAAATCCATCTCTTTTAAACGCCGACTTATGTGGGGACGTTAACACGGAGCTATCTGACGCAGAACATGACAAAAGTGTACCGCCTCCTTAAATGTTTTCACATTTTATCCCCTGCATTACATTTGTATTGAGGGAGACTCTTTTTTAGGGCTAAAAAAACATTGTCGTTATTGAGTCACATGGGCCAAAACCAAAAGCACTCCGGTCTATTAAGATTTTATCAATGAACGATTGTAAAGCAGTTATTACTGAAATTGGTTTCAGTAGTTTTCAGACCTAAAATGTGATAATGTTTAAAGGGTGTGAGTACTTTTTCAAGGTATTGAATATTTCAGCTCTCACAACAAGGCAGTGCTCATTAATAGAAGTGCCGGTGTGGCAGAAACGTCTTCCAGAAGCTCTGCTAAGCAGACAGACAGACAGCGTGAGTTAGTAAACGTCCTCTCACCCTGGGTTTCGCCAGCTCCTTCACCTTCTCCATCTCACTATCGGACACAATGTCATGGTAACGGACGATGCTTGGGCTGTCCCACTCGTCTTCTTGCTTCAGCGGTCCGACTACAAACCTGGGGTGCCGGCCGTTGTCGTAGTAACGACAGAAGAGGCGGCTCTGTCTGCGAGGAGTCTGACGGGACGAAGGCAGAAGTTGAAGGAAGTCTCGCCGATGGCGTGAAGCGGACTTCTCTCAGCGTGCTTCTCTCAGCTCACCATCTGGACGCCTTCGCCGCGACAGAGCTTCTCGTACTGCGTCCTCTCGGGCAAGTAGTCCTCACGCCGGCCTCGGTTTTCCTTCCTCAGCCGTCGCTCCTCCTCAGCATCCCGACTCTCCTGCAGCTTCTTCTGTTTGGACAGCTGGTACTCGAAGTACTTCAGGTTGCCGTTAGCCCGCTGGTGTGCCGGGTCTGAAGCAGAACCAGAATTGTAAGTTCAAACATAAAGGGCTCGTCTTCATGGGTTGTTACCCTTTGAGTTTCGCCAATATCTTAGGGGTTTACATGTTTATTCTTTCTGTTACGTGACTTTTTTCGTTTTAAAATAATAAGTGAAAAAAAAACCTCATATGAAACGATGTGGCAAGGTGACCAGACGTAAGTGACCTACAAGGTAAGTACGTAAGAAAATATATAACATGGTGAAGAGCAGCAAAGATGTTTTAGTTATTAGGTTAAATAAATTATAACCTAAATACGACGCCTAAAAATAGTATAGAAATAGATATGATATTAAATGGCATACAAGAGGATGAAAACATTTGTAAAGCAATTGAAATTAAATGGCAAAATGGAAAATAAATGTAAAATGTTAAACTATTTCGCTAAAAAAACTTCTTTATTTATCTTTTAATCCTCTAAATACTTTCATAGTACGTAATTAAACACATTTTTCCTAGGCCATATTTTTATATTTGTATTATTTGTTGGATATTAAGATTTTAAGTAAGCTAAAACGTTACCAAATAATTACACTTATACCAAAAAACCAACTCCCATTCAAAGGGAGTATAATTATTGATTGCATACTCAATTAAATACCTTTTCATATTAATAAAGTAATTAATACAAATTAACTGAGGACCGATACTGACCAAGTTCTAGGAGCCTCTTGGTGAAGTCCAGCGCTTTTTCCAGCTCCCCCTGCTGGTAGACGGAGTAGCTCAGGTAGTCCAGGATGGCCACGGCGTCCACTGTACTGGACTCCTCCCCCTGGTCCAGCTGCTTTAAGGCCTGCGCCATCCACAGCTCTGTGTGGTAATAATCCACGTCAGAATACGCCACCTTCCCCAGGTCATAGCAGTCTTCTACAGTTAGCACACTGCTCACCGAGGCCACTGAGGATGAGCCTGAAAGACACGAAACGGGGACTTCAGTTACCACAAAGCTGACCATAATTCCCAGGCTACGGGCCAGATGTGAAATCAGCTGACCCGGGAGCTTTCCACTGGAGATGGTCCCCGTCTCCAGCTCGTAGGTGTCTTGCAGCCTCAACAGAGCTTTGGCCACTCCAGTCTGGTCGTCGTCGTTTGGGAAGTGCTGCCTCTGAATGGTGAGGTTGGAGACGAATGCTGGAAGACAGGAGAAAAGCGATAACTGAAACATAGCACTTACTAACCGAGCCATAGCAGCCAACACCAATTAACGTTCTGAATTACATACAATTACGAGTGAATAAACAATAACAAGGCATGATAAGATTAACATCTTAAACTGGATTAAAACCCAAAGCTCAGAAGTCTCAGTTACAGATGGATAAAAGATGAGTGAAAACACCCTTTAATTTATAATAGAAGTGTATTTAATGCTTGACAGAAAACGTTTAAATATATGAGAACAGAGATCACATGGTCTTCTAAATGTGTAGTAGGGGTGGTAAGGTCTTTAAAAAGTCTAAATAATGCAGGTTCTTTGAGGAAAACTTTTCAGTTGGCTGGTTTTGTGTTTATCTGCTGCAGAACAATAGCTAGCTATGTCACCTCTAAACCAAACAAAACAGATACAGGAGAACTGTGCGTTTTACCATCCGACATGTCGGTCAGCACCAAGCTCTCCAAATCCGCCCACTCCGTGTTCAGCCTCTTTATCAGTTTGAAGGCATTCACCGGGTGACCCAGGAAACCTTCAGGATCCCGAGAGCCAGCGGTCGACACGGCGTCCAGTCTGTCCGCCCACCTGAAGAGACACACAAACACACACTAGCTGATGACATAAAGGCATTTTACAGATCTGAAAACCTGATTCTCAGCAGCAGGACAGGATAAGATTCGCTCTGCTTACTGGCTTTTAATTCAAGGTAAAACAGGTTTAGCACAACTAACAACAGCGGGAATGTTTGTGGTAACACAAAACTCATATTAAAGCTGGATGGAGCAACCTCTGCGTGTGAGGGATGGGACGTCCTACAGAGCCACACCTTTTGATTCGCTCCAGCTTGTCTTCCTCTGCTCGGATGTAGTCCTTGAGCGAAGAGACCAGGTCCTTCTCCATGAACAGAAGGTCCGTCATGTGACCTGAGACCACAAGCAACGTCAACGTGGGCAAAAACACACACAGCTGAAACTTTTGAGAAAGGTAGAACTCACCGATGGAGGTGAAGAAGTCACTGTGAGCTGAGATGGAGGTGAAGAAGAGGAGGAGGATGGCGCAGCTGTGACGGAGTTTCATCTTGCCTGCAGAGATACACAAAAAGTACTAAAACTGACAAGAAGCTGAGGCAGCAAAACAGCCTTGGGAAATAAAGATGGCGAGGGATTTGGATCCTTGATCTGCCCCAGGATCAGGATTCAAGTATTGGAGACAAAGTACAGATGTGCTGACCTTTAAAGAAAGTCAGGCTGCTAGCTTTAACACACTTTAGTGGAGAAAATGTAAAGTTGTAATATATATATATATATATATATATATAAAAACTCGTGGCGTTGTCTACCACACTTTTTCCTTCCACTCAACTTTCCATGCATCTCTATCTCTCTCCATAAAACTTAAAATTATTATTTTTTGTTGCATTATTGTAATTCAAAAAAAAAACTACTTATATTTACTATGTTAGCTTTAAAGAAAAATAAGCCTTGTTGAATGATTAATCATTACTGTGAATGTATTTCAAATAGCAGGATAACAATTAAAACGCATGTTCATGTTATCTGTCCTGTTTGGACCCAACCTGAACCCGGCTTACCCGTCCAGAACTGCAAAGAGAAAGTTAGGAGTCACTGCTGGATTGTCTGAGCAGGAGGAAGGTTCTGGATTCGGAACCAGCTTGCTCCAGCTCCTAACGTTGTACGGAACCAGTTCGGAGCTGTTCGGTTCTGCTATTACAAGGCTGTAAACCCAGGGAGACAGAAACTGGGTAAGTCCCAAGAGTTTCTTCAGGACGTCCAGAAAAGTGACAACAAACCTCTTGTTCCTCCCATGATGTTAAAGCCGGTGTTGCAGCGCCACCTGCTGGCCTGGAGCCGCCTCAGCTACTCGCCCTCGTGGGAATCCTCAGTTTGTCCTGATCAACTACAAACTGAATCTAAGTTTGAATGTTAAGTTGACAAGTTTTACAAGTGTTTCCTTTTTGTGTGAAATATTTTTTCTTTCAGAGCTGGAATGGATGCAGGGTGTTTCTGGGGTTACTCTGGTTCTTTTAAACAATATTAATTAAAAAAAACTACATTTGCATCTGAGTAAATAAAAGGTTTCTGAGAAGGATTAGTAATTCAGAAAACAAAACACCTTATTAAGCCATCTTGTCTCCAATCATATTCAGATTTTAACACATAGTTTCCCTGTTTATTCCATTTCGATGGGAATAAAATTAGACAACAGGAAAATAAGTTCCACACTATTAACAATTATTCGCTTTGTTGCATTTTAATTATATGGGAACACGGATGGAACTAAACTTTAAAAACATAAAATGTTCTCCGTCCACTCAGGTTTTTTTTTTTAGCATTAGTTTTGTACTATAGTTTGCTTGTTTATTTTTTTATTATTATTATTTTTCTAAATCCCATTAAGATAAACAATATTTTTGATCAGAAACAAGGCGTCACATTCTGAGTGTCTGGAGTGAAATCACTACACTTTAAACAGGAAAGTGTATTCGACATAAGGTGACAGGTAGTGAAGTTTATTCTGAATCAGGCGAGAAAAAAAAAGAACTTTCCGGGTATTTCTGCAGAAATAAAAGAAAAACCTCCCAGTGATAACAGCAACAAAACACAAGTTCATCATCATTATATCAAACAGGAATTATTTACAATACATACAAATGGCTGTTGGTAGAGAAACGGTGTGAGAGAGGAGAAGTGCAAAAATTAGCTTCAAAGTGCTGTTTTATTTGTGTTTGTGTCGTAGAAAACCTCCTGAGGAAGAAGACGCTCCACAGCTCGGAGGAAGATTCCTCCTGGAAGTCAGCAAATACCTTCTGTAACTCTAAATAAATTGCTCTGTCAGTGAGTGATCCTCTATGAGGAGGACGAGAATTTCCAACTCTCAGTCTGAGCAGATGAGATTTCTGTTCAACGCTAAACTTTACTGTAGCAAAACCTTTCTGAGTACCAACTTTTGTCCAAGTTGTTTAGACCAATTTCCCTGTAAATGTTCAATTAGAAAAATAGTGAAAAACATGAATATTTCCCGGCGTAATATTAAAGTAGAAAGGCAGTGTAGTTTTAGACTAAGCCTAAGCGAAAACCTCAGCTTAACTGTTTGCATCATTCATTTTTACACTGTAGTCTTCATCCAGACAATACGTGTGAAACAAACGGACAGTTGCAACGTTTCCAAAAACAGACATAAATTAATGTCATTTAAAGCATTAATCAAACTTCTGAGTGTTGGAGCTGGAGGAAAATCTGCATCCACATCACGTTACAGAAACTACAAATATCAAAACTAAAACAGGTATATTTAACTCTACCTGACTCATGTCAGAGTATTAACAAAGAAGTAACATAAGACATTGTTTGTTTGTTTTCTGGTTAGCTAATTTGGCGATTACAGTGGAAAAGATGACACCTCGTTTTGTTACAACAGAGGAAATGACAGACCACGTCAGATGTAACGTAATCTATAGATTCAACATTTACCAAACAAGGCTGATGAGAGGAAACTTGGGCTGCAAACGTTTATGCACATTGGCACATACAGTTTTAGGGTTTGAATCTTTCTAGAGACACCAGCCCCGATTGGTGGATAGATGAATGGAAAAGAGACAGGTTTATAAATATGAATATATGTAGCTTATAATACAAGTTTCTTTCTAATCTAAAGTCAAAATAATTGAGAGAATATCAAAAAAAGCAGACAAAACTCAGGTGGAAGATTAACAACATCTAAGGCAGAGTCCACTCTGGTTTTGGTTAGGAAAGAATGAAAAAAGCTGTATTCAATTTTTTTCCCATTCAGATAACTTTGGACAGTTAAACGCCATATTGAGACGATTCGTCTCTAAAAAGTTTAACGTTTGTGTTAAAATGTCACGTCTGAGCTGAGTGGATGTGCTAACTTAATAGTCTACTAATGCCACACTAGATTACATTACTGACCCAAACAGAATTCCCCGACACTTCCAGCTTGTTTAAACTCATCATCATGATGGATGAAAGAAGCCGGCCTTGTTTAATCGTCCTACACCAACATATCCGCATGCCTCCTCTGCGCACAGATTCAACTTCATGCTTCTCGCGTCACCAAACACGAGTCTTTGTTTCTCACTCCTGCTCTTCACGCCTACGTAACAATAGCTGCTGGGATTCAGCAGTGTCCCGTTCATGGCCGGCGGTGCGTTCGCTGCTGTTAAGATATTTTGCAGCTGTTTCTGCAGCTCTGGGTCGTCGGGCTGAGCGGCGGCGGGCAGATGAGTTTTGGCTTTTTAAGGAGTGTCCCTCCACTCCCCTGGGCAGCGCCGTGTTGAGCGGCGGCAATGACGGAGTAGGAGCGTCCGTGCATCATGCGAGCGTTCAGGCCGTTTGCCATGGAGAAGGACTTGAGGTGGGACTTGAGAGCGAGCGGAAGGGGCAACTTGTCCACCAGATGGACAGGGGTGCAGGAGACAATGGAGCGGCAGCAGAGGTCCTGAAGACTCAGCACTGATGGAGAGAACAGCTTTTATTTAGTTTAGGTTTTTAAGTCAGCTTATGAAAAACACTACACAGAAAAAGAAAAGTCCCTTTTCTTAATTAACGTTGCCCTTGATGTGAAGTTATATTCAACTTGTAAACTTGTTTTGTTTATCATGAAAGTTTAAGAACAAAGCATCATGAATTCAAGCTAATGTTTGTTTAAATACATTCATTAAGCCAGAAAAACTGTTGTAAAGATAAATTCATAACAGCCATCTTTAATACTGGCTAAATATGTTTAAAAATTATATTTTAAAACACAAATGAAAGTGATTAGTGTTTCTGAAAATACATTCAAACTATTTTAAATAAACAACATGTTTTAAATAATCAATCATCCCCAGAATATTTCAGTAGTGCCAGTAATCATTTTCATAGTAACTCAAAAGGTAATTATATTAATAATAAAAAATAGTTTGTCGGTTTGTAAAAATTTCACAAGTGACACTTCAATTAAAAGATAGCATCAATATGTTGGGGTAAAAATTCTAGGGGCAATGGAGGATAATCAGGGGGTTACCAGTTAAAACCTCTGACTTCCCCGGAAAGCTTGTTTACAAGTATAAAGGAATGACTGGCTGTAGTGGGAATCACTTTGGGGTCCTCTTGACTCGATAAAGTGCAATACAAGCACAAAACATTCATGTAGTCGTCCTTAAAAGCGAGGCTCTAACACCTGTGACTTCCAGATGATTGTTCTGCTGTCGTCAGCAGATAGCAGCACAAACCAGAAACCATCAACTGAATCGGCTCATGAGTGCAACGTGTGGGCAGGTGACCTGCTCACCTTTGTTGGGCCGCCACAGGCGCTCCATGCCGTGCCTCATGAGGACGATCCGGGCGAGCTCCGTGAACGACTCGGTGATGTTGAAGTTGCAGAGCGGGCTCACCTCGAAAAACGTGACGCCCAGCTTCTCGGCGTACACCTGCGCCTGCTCCGTGGTCACCTGACGCTTGTAGGCGAGGTGAAGGCGGTTCCCAACCAGGATCTTAGGCACTCCCGGTGCATGCTGGGTAAACAAGAGGGAGCACACGAATGTTTTCAGGGCTTTTTTTAAAAAACTGGAATCACGGATTCACCTCAGGAACACAGAGCACGAGCTGCCGGACCTCATGGATCTCTTTGATCCACCTGTCGATCCCATCGAAGGACCAACGGTTGCTGATGTCATAGACGAGGATTACTCCCTGAAAAGTGCAAAAAAAAAATTTAAATTCCCACGAAATGTACAATAAACTTCCTGAGTTTACAGGAGATCAGTCTAAATCAGTATTTATGTATTCAAATAGTCCCGCCCAGCCTTCCTTCTGTTATATAAACCTATTTTATGAACAGATTAAAAAAACTAAAGAGTATCAAAATGTATTTCTGTATTTAATTACTTTAAAACGCAGAGAAATCTGACAATAATGCATAGCTTTAAACAGGGTTTTAATTTATCATTGCTGCTTTGTTTTAGGATTGCACCAATATGACACTAATATTGCTCTTATGGCCCATAGATAATTAGATAATAAATATTTCCTTACAATTTCGACACCACGTAGAAGCAACCACATCGCTTACATTACTTCTCTGCTTCAGTTTAACACCCCATAATCCTGCACTGCATTACTAACACTGACATATTACCAACAATTTCCGTCCCCTATATAAATTTTTAGCCATTGTTAAGTCTCGGCCCAGTTTTGCTTATCATTGAGATGACGATATGTGAAAAAATGACAGATAGGAGATGTAGTTTGTCTTTTTTCCTGTGGATGTCCATTTTCAGCTCAGTTTGACTCCATGAACTCAAGATTCAAGAGCATCTGTTAGCTTCACCATAGCAACACTGCCACTGTTGCTATGGTGATATCTGCTCCGTACCCACTATTAGCCTGATGAGGAACGACAACAGACCGCTTGTGTAAACAGTGTTGGAGGATGACAAGGAGGCGTGTTTTCCTCCCAACTTTCCATCAGGACACAAAGGTCTGCATAACAGAAATGCTGTATTCCCGCAGTGATGTTATAGAGGCAGCAACGTGTCCTTCAGTTTTCTAAACCCAGAATATAATACATGTGAGTATTTGAGCAGAACATCGTGGATCCCATGGGTTCCCTCCGAGCTGTTTAAGGGTTTATCTAAGTAACGTGATCACAGGACAGATCCATACCTGCGCTCCTCTGGAATAGGATCTGAATATGGTGCAGAACCGACCCTGTCCGGATGTGTCCCTGAAACAAAAAACAAACAAGTTACAAAAATGTGATTTTTTCCCCCAAACTAAATAAACTCAGGACCTTCGTCAGAGTTAAGACTTTTTTATTTTTACTTGGTACTTCTTGTTAAAAGCAGAAACCAGCAGCTAAATCCCACAGTTAATGCTTAATTACTGTACAGTATCTTGCATCAGAATACAGCCACCCAGACCACATGCTGCTTTCTGGAACAAAGAGGAGTCACATTGATCACTGGCGTGTGTGCCAGTGATCTTCTGTGTTTGTCACCCGGAGGTTTGGTTCAAAGGCAGATGATGACATCCGTGGTGTTCCTTAAGTCCTTTCTCTTCATGTTGCCCAACTTGAACTTTAAAGATTAATTGTGTCCCTTTTAAAAAACAAAAAGCAAAACAAAACAATGATGGACCATAAACTTAAAAGAGCAACGAAGACCTGGAACGCCACTTCATACGACTACGTCACTGTTTTATGATCCACCCCAGATGCCTTCCAGTCCTGAGAAGCTGACTCCACCTCTGTTAACATTATTATTTTCTGTACAATAAGGGTTATGAATGAGACTCCATACTGTAGAGCTAGATAAAAGTACCCCACACTAACTCCCTCCCCACTCAGCTCTATCTTTTGATAAATGAAGGAATTCTTTCAAGGGATTCTGGTTTAGGAGCAAATCGAGACTTATTTTGTTGTTCCAACAGACTCAGAGGAAGAATCTACGGCATCTAAATAGCGTTCAAAAGGGAGCTGTAAGCTGAGTTGTTGCTCACTGAAGAGCTTGGCATGTTTCATCTCTCGATGGCTTCAGACCCATGACGTCTGAAGCCCTATCCTAATTACTTCTTCTTACCTCAAAAGTGAAACCATGGAAAAAAAAAAAAGCTGTCTCTAAGTTGACAGCGGAGAGACCTTAAATCTGACTTCTGCAGACCCTTGCAATAAAGCTGAACATCAGGCGGCAGCTGGAAGCATGAAGCTGGAGGCTGCCTCACCTGAAAAAAACAACAACTCTTTATCAAGTCAAAGCTGCCTCACATGCTTGCTGTTTAACCAGGACCTCCTCTGCTCTGGAGTTACACAACCATCCTCTCAGCCACAGATCGCACGCTGTGAAGACGGCTGCTGGACTACAGCTAGTTGTTCAATCGCGTTTTCATACCAGAGCTGTAGCTTGACTCGCCTCCCGTCCAGAAGGATGGTCGTCGTCTTGTAGTCGATTCCTGAAAAAAGGCAAAACAAAGAAAATGATCATAAAAAATACCCTCCTCAGTCTGCAGTCTTGGGTTCCTTAAACTGTTTTTATTACATAAAAGTCCCTCCCTTTTCAAGATTCGGATATTTAGATATTTAGATTTTGCTTTCATAGTTTTCAGCCGATTATGGCAGCATGTTGGAGTAGCTCTGTTATGTCAGTTTTAGATTTTTGTCCTTTTTTCCCCCCTTATTTTGTATGAGGCATGCATCCAGTACCACTGGTTGCGGATGCTGTGCTGCTAAAAGAACTATCAGACAGTCACGAAGCACAACTGTGGCAACAATGTGTTGTTTTTACACCTGGGAGCATCTCAAAAGCTCAAACAACATCCAAACTATGACTCTAGAGGAGTAGGCAAGGCTTCATGAATGCAGAGCAAAGTCCAAGAGCAGAGAGAGAAGGAGGAATTTCAAATCATTGTCTCCATTAGTCGTCGTACGAGACGCCTAACATACCTGACCTAGGCTGGAGATCCATCCATCCATTTTCTGTACACACTGTTCCTTATTGGGACACGGTGGGTCATACAACAGGCGAGAGGCAGGGGTACACCCCGGAGAGGTCGCCAGTCCATTGCAGGGCAACACAGACACATACAGGACAAACAACCACTCATACACACTCACACCTAAGGAAATATTAGAGTGCCCAATCAGTCATGTTTTTGGACTGTGGGAGGAAGCTGGAGTACCCGGAGAGAACCCAGGCATGCACAGGGAGAACATGCAAACTCCTTGCAGAAAGACCAAAGGTGGAATAGAACCCAGAGCCTTCTTGCTGCATGGCTTGCTGCATCTCCGCTGGAGATCCAAAGAGTCCCAAATAGATTGACATTCCTTTTGGGATAAAAACAATATTTCCAATTGAACTGCAATGAAACAACACTTAAACCAGGTCCCATTTTTTGGAGGGTTGTATTAGATTTTTTTTCTTTGCTTTTAAAGCACAAATACTACTTTATCCAATTTGTTATTTTAAAAATCTATAACTCATGCATTTGTTAAACAAAAACAATTATTTGAAGAACGGTTAATAAACTTGTGTCACTTTTCATCTTTAAACAGTTTTTTTTCTAAGTTGGTATCTAAGGCTCAGTTTAAAGGCCACATTCAAAGTGGTTTAAAGGTTTTCTAGAGGAAATACAGGTCGAAAAATGTCTAGAAAACTCTAATATCAATGTGCAAAATCTTATCATTGCAAAGGCTTTTCAGAGTGAAGTGACTGCTCTGTATTATAATGCTTGCATGTTGGTTGGAGTCTAATAGCAGACACCCAAGATCCTAAAGGAACTTCGAGAAGCACAGAGGAGAAAGGTCAGTGGGAAGACAATGTGAGACAATGAAAACTGATCTTGCCATAACAAGGTTTTCTAGAGACGGCTTTACTGGATCAATAAATATGAGTTTATTAGTTTTGGGGCTTGGTGAAAAAAACGCTGCGAAACCACAGTAACATTACTCACTCGTTATTCCCAATTAGATGTAATTATACAGCCACAGTCCTGGGACTCGTCCTGCAGGAACACAGCAGCGAGACTCTCGTTGCCTTTACAAGAGGAATTATCAGAGCTGATCGTACAGCAGTGCTGTACCTACACAATGGCTGCAAACGCTGATTATAGAACGCCCTCGGCAGCTCGGAGCTTTTTAATAAACTATGTTACAATAAGTTTGGCGGGTGAACAGTTTGTTGCATGTGAACAGTAATGCAATTCAATAATCCAAAATTGTTACAACAGCGTTTTATAGGAGCGGGTTAAAGCATCTCTACCATCAAAGCGGCAAGATTCATTTTTTTTTTTAGCAAAGTACAAATTTTACTGGTATCAAATAAAAACCGTACAAGAAATCGATTTTTTTTTCAGCCCAAGGTCACAAAAAGATCAAGATCAAATTTTAATGTGTTTCGCTTTTTTTTTTTTCAAATCTGCTAAAACTACTGAAGATGAAATAAACAGTGATGAACTGTTTTATCCACCGAATATGAGACGGAAGTTTGGAGCTGTTGCGTGTTTCTTCTGTGCGGATATTGTGAGCGGCTGACCCAAACCGCAGGCAGGAGGCGGGCGGATGGTCAAAAGGCCAACTTTTAAATACACAGGAGAGAAAAGAGGAGAATAATCCAATAGGTAGTGGAGAAAAAAACACAAAGTAGTGAAAATCATACATGTTTAAGGATTAGAGTACGGATTAGGAGTATATATAAGAGCAGATCAGGAAGGATTTTCTGCAAGAACCTGATACTTTGCATGTAGGAATGGCTGGCTTGGAAGTGAGTATCATAAAGCAATGCATCATGGGTCAGAATATAGAGATGTTTCCGCCAACACAAATCTAAAACTGCTCTGTTTTTCTGTGCCAAACAGTGGATATATGTCACATTCATTTTTAGCTCATTTGTGGTTCTCAATGTATTAATTGGTAATAAAAATATGACACCCAGGTAACAAATTATGCATAAGTAGCATTTGCTGATGGATGTGAAACCACTTCAGATGAGAGCTGTCAGAAAGGGCTGCGTTTCATCCACACACAGCAGTGTGTGTGGATTGTTTTCATCAAGGTCATTCACACCCACGCCGGTTTGTGTGTGTGTGTGTGTGTGTGTGTGTGAATAAGCGAGCTTCTCCCAGCAGGCATCCGCTGCATCTTTTTCTTTGTTCCTCGTGACTCACAGTCACACACGGAGCTGTTCGTCTCCAAGACCGCAACGTTTTGATGCAACGTTAAGAAAAACAGCACGGACTCCGTTGGTGTTTGTGAGCATTTTTCCACACTAGCGTCGGCAGTAATAAAGTCTTCCCCGTGTGGTTTTTGACGGCCCATAATAGCATCTCTGCTTTGGACTTGGCAGCGGCCTGGAACCCCCCACTGGGACCTCAAGACTGCAGACCACAGCTATGTCTCCGCCTGCTGCCATGACCCAGAAACAGCACAAATCCAAGGATAAACCAACCCTTCAGTTTCCACCAGCTGAGCTGCATCCCACATTAAAAAAACAAACAACAAAAAAAAAACAGCTCACAGTAACAAGATCCTCAAGTTTCTCCAACTGTAAAAACCAAACATACCAAGTCCAAGTCACGGGAAGGCTCTGTCAGGGTGCTAAAAGTTGTTCTATCCCATCCGAATCAGGCTATCAACACGCCACTCCTGATCCCAACGAGCAGCAATCTGTTAAAGTCCCTCAGCATCTCGCGCTGCATGCTATTTTAATTGGATACTCTAGTTTTCCATTGCTTTGGCTGAGAATGTTCAGTCCGAAATGCCCAGGCGGCGATTTCGATTTAGAGAATGAGGAAAGACTCCTTGGTAGGGAGTCAAAGAGCAGGAATCGCTTCAGAGACTGTTCCATCCGTCCTAAAGCACTTTCAGCTCCTCTCCAAAGAAGCGCCGTCCTGTCCCTTTAACTGACCATAAGTTGAAATAACCATTGAGCTATAAAAGTTACAGAAGAACGATTTGTCTTTGCTTATAGTTGCTATATAAGATTGTTCAAGACAAGTATATGTCTAGTGTGTAAAATAATCAATTTCGCCTGGACCAAAAATCTATAATCTGCTTCAATAATGCTGTAGATCAAATGAACCTTTAGTTCCTGCATTAATATTTGGTGCTATTAATGCTGAAACTAATGGTTCTTGCCTAGGATAGTAACAAAAAATAACTATTGGTCTTTATTAAGATTTAGGTAGGGTTTTAAATCAACTGCTTACAGAAACCGATTTTAAAGGCTCTTAGAGATTGCTGCGGATGATTAAGACGCCAAGGCCATGCTTTCCTCTCCATCATCCCTGCACAACACATCCAGCGAGCCCCTGGTCTGTCGCTGCGGACCCTGCAAGCTTGTAATATGGAGGATGCGCCGGATCAGTTTAATCATTGCATCTAAAAACAACACCTGGGACATAAACACGGGAATTGCTGAGGAGCTCTAACAGGCCTCCACCATTCGGAGCTCGGTATCGGTTAATTGTGTTTGAACTGTTAAAACAGTTCACAACTATATATGTATATATGACATCCGAGCAGAACCGAAGGATTTGCTGATTAGCAAACAAACAACAAAAATCAATAAAGGCTTGATTCCATATTTTTTAAAATATTTATTATAGCAGACATTTTTCAGTTTCTGGTTTCGAAATAGTACAAATTTCAAAATCCCATTTAAAAGAAAGAAATGTTTTACATTAATGAAAGATCTACAACAGAATCTTATTTCTGTTTCTTCTGTAGCTGGTTCTTACATACGGCCCCTTAAAACTTATCTATCTATCAGTTTTAAGGGGCCTGTGTGTACCAGAGTTTATATCTACAAGGTGGCTTTCCAATTTACCCATAAGGTATTAAACTTCTAAGTCAACTCGAACGCACCATAAGTAAATTGGATCCTGTATTGGATTTTACGCTGGACATTGGAGAGGTTGCCTCAGACTCTCCTGTTTACCTTCACTTGAAAACTGAAACCCTGACATCTAGGTACACTTTTTTATTTTAATCAAGAGAAGGATAATATTAGAAAACAACTTGCCACCAACAGAGCAAAGTGCTGTCTGTTCCCAGTAAGATCGTCTCCCCTTTTTTGTTAAAGACCCAGAACGCGTGATCCCTGGCAGAAACCCGCACTCACCCAGGTTGTAGCCGTACGGGGACTCGGACGCTCCGTCCTGCAGACTCTCCAGGATCTCCCCCTTCCCCACGTCGCTGTCTCCCACCAGCAGGAACTTGAGCAGGAAATCGTAGGCTCGGATCGGGCTGGTTCTGTGGCTCATCCTGGCGGCGTGTGTCCCATCACGAGCATGTGCTTTTTCCTCCTCTTCCCCAGAGGAAGAGGAGTCAACAGCAAAGCCCTCCACCGCCCGCTTGGAGACGCGCTTTCCTCAGGTTACCTGCGCGCCACGCCCCCATCAGCCTGGAGTCGACGCGGCGGTTCTGTTCTGGTCGTGCAGCGGCTTGTTGTGGAGGAGCAGCTGGCGGATCTCTGGGTTCTGCCCCAGCGGATGGGAGATCCTCTTGCTTTGATGCGATTGGCCCAACAGTTGAGTTGCTAGGGCAACCCCTAATCCCGATTGGAGAGGACCAACTTCAATTAGAGGAGGAGAAGCTGATTGGCTGAGAGATTGGCTATTTTTGGGACTATGAAGTAAATATTTTAGATAAAGTTTTTCCCCATTAGATATTTCTAAATAAAAGCATCCTGACTCAGATGTTTCTGTACATTTAAAAAAAAAAAAACATTTACTGAAAAAGGGCCAATATAGAAATGAATGAATAAAAACAGGTCGCCAGTTAAGAATTAGTATATTTTGTATTGCTTTAGCACATCTGTATGGTTAGATCTCATTGTTGTTGTTTGCTTTTGCTAGAGTGTGCCACGGCAGCCTGGATCCATTGAGGGAAGGACTTGAAGAAACCTCTGAAGGTGTTCTGTGATATCTGGCTCCAAGATGCTCTCATTAGACCGTTTAAGTCTAAGAAGTGGTGAGGTGGAGACTCCGTAGATCAGATCAGGGAATGCTTTTTCAGTTAACGTCCAAACTGAGGACTTAAGCAACTTTAACTTAACTGGTTTCTTAGTAAATAAGGATGGATCAAAGCTGCAGTCAGTGTTTATACAAAAGGAAGCTAGGATATATGTATCCCACGTATGGATGTGGGATGTGCATCCTGACAAAAACGATGCTAAAAATACAAAGGTAGCAGAAACAGTTGCATCTTTAGGAATCAAGTTTTTTAACTCCCATCCAGATACATAGGACACATAGAAGACCCATAACACTAAACACAAAGCAAACGTCGAACAGACGGATGTGATTTTCATCTACACAGTGAGATTGTGACATCGAAATTATTCTCCAGAAGGAAAAAGTTTGGTCTGGTTTTCAGAGCTGCTGGATATTTCTGATGGAAAAACCAACAAGACTAAGATCGAATATGGACTTTTACTGGATTCAAGTAATCCATGATCAGGATTAGTCTAAAGAAAGCTTCCTGTTACTTTCCTGTAATATAATGAATCCACAAAACATACCAGAGTAAAACACAGACAGATGTTTTGCGGGGAAGTGTGCAGATCAGGATTTATTGACCCGTTTTCAATCAGGCAATTAAAAATAAACATTTACATGGAGCTCCGGCTGTTCTCTCCGACGCTCGACCTTCACAGCTTTAAGCTTCAAGTCTTTTAGCAGCACCAGGAGAAAGAGCGAGTCAGAATTCTCACATGGTTTCAGGTTTTGCTGCTTCACTTTATCATTTAAGGCATAAAATGGGGAGGGTCACTATAACCCATAACTCATGCTTCACAATGGCCGGATCTTAATGTGCCGCTCAGAGCAAAGTTTCTTTCCACAGAAAGTAAGAAAAACCAAAACAAGAAAAAATAGAACAAAGTTCACACAAGTCTGAAACTCTTTAAATGAACTGTGTTGTTTTTCTTAACAAGTCTTTGTTTTTTTTGGGCCTCCGTCCCTCCATTAAGTTCAGTTGTAACTGTATCCGGGAAGTGGAAGCTGCTGACCTTCCTTGGCCTCGAAGAAAGTGTAGGACAGCGTGATGGTGTCGACCCGGGCCATTCGCGGGTCGTCGTCGAACTCTGGGTCAATGTAGAAGAAGACAGGCATGTCGACCTCCTCGTGAGGATTGAGACGCTGCTCCTCGAAGCAGAAACACTGCAAACACAAACGGGAGGTTCCCTTCTTTTATTCGGTTACGCGCTTTTATTTTGTTTCATTACTTTTGGTTCATTGAATAAGTTTCAGTCTCCTGCAGAGGGGACTCACTTGGATCTTGTTAAAGTACTGTCCCGCGTCAAACGGCACCACGTTGTAGGTGGAGATGCCAATGATGGGTTTAGCTGTCGGGTTTTTGGCTCTGTAGAAGGCCAGCGCCGTCTCACCTGGAACCACCTGCAGAGAGAAAAATGTAACGTTGAAGGAGGAGGATTAGTTTTGTTCTCCCCAAGACGCTGAGAGCAGAAAGACGTACGTAGATCTCGGTCTGCTGAGGTCTGAAGTTCCACTGGATGCTGGCATGCGTGTCTGCGTTGAAGGTAACCTTGATAACGCGTTCCTTTACCGGGTTCATCGTCTCCACCTGATCGGAATTGTGTCCTGCAACAGCTGTGCCGCCTAGACCCGTCGCCTACGACACAAGCATAGACGTCACACAGGCCCACAGCAGGTGGGTGTGTCTGCGGGGGTTTCTATGCGCGTGTCTCACCTGGCAGTAGAGGCGGTATAAAGGCACTGCAGCGTAGGACAGACCAATCATTCCCACCCCGGCGGCGGTGATGTATGTCAGCACCGTCTTGTTCCTGGTCCTCCACTCCTCCTCCTGATTTCTGGTCTTCCTGCTGTGGCTCCTCACAAGGAAGCGCGACGGTGGGCGCCGTCGAAGGAGGCTTTCGGCCTTCCGCCGAGAGAAGCAGTGAAGCGCCCGCGCGCACACCGTCAACGGAGGCGAGAGGGACGGACGCAGCAGGAGGGGCAGCAACATCACACCTGAGGAGCTCACCTGTAGGTCAGACACAGCAAACTTTACGTAGCAGAACTCAAACCTCCTTCCAAGAGCAAACCCAGATTGAGGTTTCACTAAACCTTATTGGAACCGTTCCATTAGAATATGCACCAATCTGAGTATTATCCGGGAAAATAACATTACTCCACCTTTATATTAGTGTGATCTCCTGATTCTATTTTTTTCCTCTAAAATCCAAAACAATTTTAGGAGAAACAATGTAACTAATCAAGTGCTTTCTTATTTACTTTTAGAGCAGCTTTCTTAAGCACTCACAATGAAACATGGAAAGAAAGGGATAAAAAACAAACACCTCTATAGTAACTAGTGTTGTATAACATTGTTTAAAATGAACAAAAGCAATTCAAGCATTTTTAAACGAACCAATCCATTACATAAATGATATAAACAGTAGGGTGTTCACATTATAACATAAACCACACAGTAAATTCATCTTCTCCCAGGACTGTGCCCCTTTTGTCCTCCTTATTAAACCCCAAACATTCAAACCTTAAACGGGCACCGAGCTCGGTTCTCATAACTGGGATAATCCAAGCAGAAATGCAGTTACCTGAAGAGCAGAAAACTGTTACCAAACACTCAGCAGTGCAACACCCAATGTCCTCCTCCCGCACGAACAAACGTTCCGGAGCCAAAGGTTCCGCTCGTTACTGTCCACTGCAGAATTACGCTCGTGTTTCGTGAACAGAGTTTCTCGAAAACTGGAAATTCAATCTAAATTGATTGATTTGTGTTGATTAGAAAGATACATTCACAAATAACGAAGATTAGGAAACACTTAATAAATGAAAAAAATAAACCAGTATAGTAGGATGACTAATATTAAAATAATCAATATAAAAACTGTATTAAATATCTAAATAAAACGAAAACAAAAACTTTTAATACATTAAACGGAAACAACTGCTACTGCGTATACTTTGCAGGGTTACTGTCGGTCACTGCCAGTCGGGATGAAGTACGGTGGCCGGTAGAGCCCAAACCGCGCGGCAGCGGCAGTGATGGAGGGGGTGACGGTGGGCCAGGTATTCGACGCTGAGTGTATCCTCAGCAAGCGGCAGAGGAAGGTAAGAACCGGACTCTGCCGAGCCTCGACGGTTCGCAGTCCGCAACGGTGCCGGTTCCTGTTCTCACCGTCTTTTGTTTTCTGCAGGGAAAGTTCGAGTATCTGGTGAAGTGGCGAGGCTGGTCGTCCAAGTGAGTAGCCGCGGCTAGCTGCTAGCTGCGAACACAAAGACGGTGTTTACACTGACACCGACCGGGTCGGCACCGCCCGAACCGGTACCAAGTCGGTCGCTGCTGACGCTGACGGTGCTCTGCTGTTCGGAGCGGTACCAGCCAAGCCTATAACAGAGGCTAACGGCTAACGGCTAACCCGTAGAGGTTGTTTAGGCTGCGGGCCGGGGGGGGGGGGG
>JAVLVB010000001.1:12085446-12095580 GCA_032876305.1 Orestias chungarensis
TAGGAGCAACGAGGAAAAGCAGGGGAAAACAACAGACGATCCAGCGGTGAGTGCATGATTGCATGTGGCTTTAATAGTGAGAACCGGGGTGTGATTGGTTGAGAAGGGGAGTGAATTATTGCAGACAGCTGTGAATGAAGGCGGAGTGACGAGACACAGAGAGGAAACAGAACCAAACAAAACACACATTATGACAGTATCCTAACAAGGATAAAGTGTGAATTGTATTTTTTTCTCCCTCATCTCTCCCTATGTGTCATTTTCCCTTGTCCTGAAGGACACGAGGGCGGCGCGCCATAGGTGCAGCGGCTACGGGTCTACGTCCCCCCCTGTAATTTCGTTCGGGCTCATGTACCCCATGTGTGTGAATGACAATAAACGATTCATGATTCCTGATTCCTGATCCTGATAAACAAGAGTTTTGAGTACAAGAACTTTATTGACATATAAATACGAATGTTAGCGTTGTGCGCACACCTTTTTGACAGCGAGTTTAAACTATCCATCACGATACGTAAGAATCTTATCCCCTACTCCAACGTCTCAGTGCCCAGCTTTCTAACCATAAGGCCAGAGAGAGATCTAAAGAGTGGCAAAGGCAAACAAGGTGGATTAGCAGTTCTAAACCAACAACTGATTTTGTAATCCACATGTAGTGGAATATCATCAGTGTAGCATAGAGGTTGGCATTTTAGATGTAAAAATGTGAAGGCTAAAAGTTTCTGTACCTTATCGAGTCATTTCCTCATCTCTCCCAACATGTCCAGCACATCCTGAGTAGCGATGACCCCTCAGAGACAGCACATGATGATCAGCACAGGTTTTAACCTCAGAATCTCATGATTGTCCTCGCCGTTCACAAAGGGAGCTGAGGATCGCGTTTGCGTACCGTGACCAGTTCATCAGCAGCTGGTGTTGATGGTGCGTTGGCTTGCTGAGCTAAAGCACCCATGATCCTTCAGGGCTGTTCATTCTGCGGGCAAACTCGCGCTCGATGATCTTCAGCAACTGGACGTCCTGGTAGACGCAAAACTCCTCCTGAATCACGAACAAAATAAAGAGCCGTTCCCTAAGATCCATGGCAAACATTACTTCCTTCAACGGTTTGTGCTTTTTGTTGCTTCCACGACAACGTATGCAACAGCGAGGACACTTGATCTATTTCTGATTTTAAAAACAAACGCTACTACAGACTACAGGTTGCTAAGTCTACAGGGTTAGATGGGCCAACCTTCGATGATATTCGACGCTTGCTACTTACATAGTTCATGTTCTTCGTCATGTTAAGGAAGACGAAGCCACGTCCAGCCAACTGACTCCAGTTCAAGCAAACCACCTGAAATATTCAAAGTTTAGAGAATAGGAGATGTGTTTCCAGCTGAGCAGAAACGAAAATAAAAAACGAAAACAAATTATCTTTGTTATCTTTAGACGTTAAGCGGATCACAGAGCTGCACCAATTACAAATGTTGGAGTAATGATGAACCAAGACCTAAACTTCCAGAGACACATTATTAGGATTACAAACTAAGAATAAACGACTAATAAAAACTCCTCCATGCATTTATCTTTTGCTGAATTGTTTAGTCTGAAAAAACAATCAAACAAAAGCAGCTGATACTAGATATAACCCTGCTGGCGTTCTCACTAAAACTAGAAACATCAGAATCCTTACACTGGATCTCCGTAGTCCAGGGAATAGACTTCATAAACATTGCAGGACTGTTGATGGTGTTTTAACCTCTTAACCTTTGTGGAATGACAATCATTTATACTAGAAGGGTTTGCATATAATAAAAGGTATTCATGTGTCTTTTAATACTAGAAGTGTGTGCACATAACAAGAGCTATAAATTTTCTGATAAGGCCTGCTGGATCCAGGTGGCCATGGGAAGCCGGCTATCAATCAGTTCCCAGCAGATAGAACCAACTTAAAAAGATGTGAAGCCAGTTAGCAAAAAATACTCCCTTCCGTTAAAGGATGCTTCCAGGGAGCGAATTTACTCTTTTTTCTCTTTGTGCAGATTAATCAAGGTCAGCGAGGCGGGGGAATAACGGTTTCTGAAACAGTTTGTGTAAATCTCATGTGATTGTTTTTCTGACTTTGTACACTCCCTAATTTTTAATAAAACAGCCTGATGCTGGGCTGAGAACTCAGACCTGATGGAGCTATTGCACAGAGAGGTCCCAGGTCTCCCTTCTGCAGAAGGTATCAGTTTAAAATTTGCGAGATTGTCTTTTGCTGAGCGGATCTGATCTTGTCTTTTATTTGAATATTGTGAGAACCTGAATATGCTGCCCTGAGATCAACCAACCTGGGGAAGTCAAGGAGGACTTCAACAATTTGGGGGCTCGTTCCGGGATCTCAGGAGGAAAGCGAAAGATTCGGCACCTGGTCTGATCACGAACAGACACAGACATGGCTGCGGGCACATTTTTAAAGGTCAGAGCAGAGCCTGTTTAAATCAATATCTGCTATTGGCTTGAAACTAAAATAAACCGTGTCTGAAGTCTTAGTAGTGTAAGCCTGTAAATTAAAGGCTCTGGCAATGTTCGTTGTTGGAATTAGATTTAAAATCAGGGAGACGTATAGCCTTGAAATAAAATGCAGAAGGGCGCTGCCCCTTAATTAGAGAAAATAGATGTAAGGACGTAGTCCCGTGAATTAGAGGAATAAAAATTCTCCGAGAGTGGCGACTTCCACCGTTATTTGACGAAATATCTGGAAAGCTGGGTTAAAGAACCTGGGGATCTGCGGAACCCCGAAATAGATTCTCAGAGAGTGGCGACTTAAATCAATGGTTCGACGGAACATTGAATAAAGCTGGGTTAAAGGCCCGGAACTGGGGAACCCGAACGAGTATAAAAAACGGTGACTAGTGCGAAAGCAAGAGTCTGCGGGCGTGAATGGTGATCCCTCTATCGTTTGGAAACGGCGGGACGGCTGGCATACTGGGATAGGCAAGTTCGTGAATTAGAGTTATCAAAGGCCGTCCAGCTTATAGTACACTTGGTATGGACCGCATGAATGAATGTTTGTATGAATGATAATTATCTCTGCCTGGCTTTGATCAACAGAAATAATATAGCTCAGCTTCGGTGTCAGAAGCGGCAGATGATGATAAAAACATCACCAAACGAATAAAATTCTGGTGTCTGTGTACACTGCAGTGTGCGCTTAGAACTCCCACTGATGCTGCTGACTGAAGTGTGAGCTTGGCCAGAATTTAGTTAAAACATAACCTGATCTCGAGTTAAAATCAGGCTCTAGAAACCACTATTACATAAATGGTCTGACTCCGTAATATACAGACCTGTTAGTTAAAAAATAACCTGATCTCGGGATAAAGATCGGGTACTTAGAAAAACAATTATTAATATTAAATATGATTCCGCAGATAATCAGACTCACATGAACTGTTCCTCGTCAGACGTTTAATCACCTTTGATAATATTTACATGAGCTGACGCGGTACAAACCTACAGAATAAAGTACATGACACATAGTGAAGAAGAAATACCTACAGCATAATATACATGACACATAGTTAAACGCAAAATATAAAATGGAAGGTGAATTTGACAGAAAAAAAGATGATGATGGCTGGGGTTTGTGGCGGACGATTGCAGTGAAGGTGTAATAAAAACTGCGGTGTATGGAGGAACAGACCTCGCTGGGCAGATTTTGCTGGGATAGAGCGCGGGACGAGGCAAGTGAGAAAGAAAAAAAGGCAGAGCACCCGCCACATGATGAGAGATGGAAAAGAGCAGCAGAAAGTGGAGTTGGAAGAAAGCGCACGGAGCAGAAAACAGGTGTAAGTCCGACAATTTAGATGAAGAGATGAGTACAGGAGTAGTTGTGTCTTTCTTTTTTCTTTGGCCTCTTTTTAGATTAGTATTTTCTCTCCTTCTGCCTCAGGAGTCAGTAAAACAACACACACACATAAATTAAGTAGTAAAACAACACACACACATAAATTAAGTTTCCTTGATCTGTCTGTCCGGTCTCAATAAGAGTGTTGGGGCTTCATGGGGGGAAAGTAAAGAAAAATAAAATAACAAGAGTTCGTTAACGTGGCGATAGAATAGAATAGAAAGCCTTTTATAGTCATTCTAAACATTAAGCTGTCCAGGCGCTGATTTTGCTAAATGAGAAAAAAACATTTATTACATCACTTGTTAACAGCACAGGATGCGGCAAGAAAGGAAAAAGTAGGGAAATAACATTTAGAATGAGCAACAAGAAGCCTGGAAAGTAAAAAAAAGCTTGAGCGAAAGCGGCTCCTCCCTCAGTTTCAGACTGCAGCTTCACAGTCTGGTCCTTATTAATATGCTAATAACTCCTGGCAAGGAAGAGCCTTCCCTCCTCTGACTCCATATCCTTCTTTTAATTACAGGAACTATGGTTCGGGGCGTGAACGAGGTGGACATGGGAGGGGTCAACGCGGACAGAGACCAAGGAGGCTTGGACCGAGAAAAAGGGGTTGAAACAGAGGTTACCATGGGGATGTCTCATGAGAGCCTGCCCCAATCAAAGAAGGAGTGGTACCCGCCCTCTCAATATTGACACACCTCTGAGGAAAACAACAGCAGCAGGGACCGGCAGTTTCCATGCTGCCTATGAAGGTTGGAAAAGTCTACCTAAATTTTTTGGTTGATACTGAAATCACATATTTCACCATTACTACAACACCACAACAGACACGGCTGTCAGAAAGAACTCTGGGTTTCTCAGGGGTTCCACGGAGGCCGCCTGTGACGATTCTCATATCGGTGGAAGTGGGGAAACAAGAGACTTATAAATTAAACTGGGAGATTCTGTATTGTGCGGCCCAGATGGACCGATTGTGCCTTTTCCAGATGGCTCCTCTCTTCGCTGTAGTCAACAGCTCTCGCATGGACAATATGCTGACATTTACAACAGATGTTCCAAAGCAGTATGGCATCTACTTGGTCTACTCGATGTGGAAGCCCTGGATTCAAAATCTTCGCCCCTACTCCTCTCTGCCTGACCTGCCCCATGTCAACCTGTTCTACGACTGGAACGACACTGAATGGTATTAAGATTCATTTGACCATCAGCTTGAAGGTAATACATGGCAAATAGAATCACATAACATTAATATAGCACCAGAGGGTGTGACTGCTGCTGTAGAGCTGACAGATGAACAATATCAATGATATATGATGTAAGATGTGTTCCTCACACTTTTCTCTCTGTATCCTGAGTATCAAGATAAAAAAGGGGGAGTGATTAAGTGCTCCTTTGCAGCCACAGACTGGACAGATACCAGCATTCCCAACATGAGACATCCTGGCAGGGAGAAGATCGACCACCCAGAAGCTGCAGCCATGTTAAAATGTCTCTGCTCCCTCACCTATCCACTGAACAGGTGCTGAAACATTTGCGTAAAATATGGACTAAAGGTTAGTAAGGATAATCTACAAGTTATTTATGTGGGATCCATCAGCATGTCCCCCACACATTAATAAAGCATCCTCTCAGACCCGAGGCTTCGGAGGATCAAGGACATGTATTATTATTTTTTAGGTCTTACAGGTTACAGCAGAAGCTATATCACAGTTTATATAACACGAGACATAAAAAACTTGAACACTATTTAGGTCAGGGCTAACATGCAGAAACTGCTTTTACTGATTTATAACACTAATTTAGCACCGTAGCGGATTTAACTCTTTCAGATTAATCTTTTTTGTTTTACTTGGTTGTTTCTGTCACAAAACACACAGTAAATGGTGTTTTGTTTCAGAAAAAGGGGGAGTAATGGATCACACAAAAAAGACATCCTCCATGCATGCAGCAGGCATAGCAAAACTTTTACAGAAAATAGTACACTTAGTGATGGGACATCCACTAACAGTCTTGACAACACATCATGGTAGCATGTAATCTCACAAAGTTTTACAATGACAGCTTTAAACTCCAAACATCACCTACACACATGAATGCATCAACATGGGAGAAGGAAAAATAGAGGGCCAGTTCGTAAAGAAGATGTTGAAGAGGTCCTAGGGGCAGATTAGTATTTCCTCCAGAGCTCATAGAAGAATTGTTTGTTGAAGCCTATGCTGTGGGCCATGTCAGAATAAGACAGATGAAAGACATTTTGAAAAAATGGTGGCATCCATTTATGATTGACTATACCGACATGATTTACCCAGTAAGAACGCACAAATACCTGCTTGTTGTTGTTGTTGACAGGTACTTGGGGTGGGTGGAAGCAATCCCCACCACCAAAGAAGATGCCAAATCCGTTTGCAAAATGTTGATCGATAAAGGGATTCCTAAGCATGGTTTTCCAAAGAGAATACACTAGGATAATGGTATTCATTTTACAAGCAAAACATCACAATGGGTGGAGAAATCTTTGGGTCTTAAATACAGCCATGGATGTGTGTACCATCCGGCCTCTCAAGGCCAGGTGGAAAGAATTAATTAAAACCTCAAAAAAAAAAATTGGCTAAAATCTGTGCACAGACCGAAAATGAATTGGGTCGACGCTTTACCTTTAGCCCTAATGTCCATCCGAAGTTCAGTAATCCAAAGAGTGGGATTAACCCCACTTGAGCTCCTAACACGAAGAGCGTTCCCTGGACCACACACCAGGCTATTGGGTTTAGAAAATGATGGTATGAAGCTAACTCACCGTGCATATTATAAATTGCTGTGCAGCCTTGTGTCAGTTTTCTCCAAACAGGTGCTGGAGCAGAACCAACGTGAGGAGACCACGGACGACCTTGTGAAAACGGACTGAGTCTTCCTGAAAGTCATCAAAAGAAAGTGGTCGGAGCCAAGATGGATGGGTCCTTTTCAGATCACCGAGAGGACATCCCATTCTGTGAAGCTACGAGGAAAAGGCGAGACGTGGTTCTATTGGAGCCAGTGCACCGCGGAGGAAGAACCTCAGCGTGCGCTGCAGCAGATACATCAGGAGCTCCAGGACAGTCCTGTTAAACCTGCACCAGGGCCAGCACCAGATACAACAGAAGCAACAGTTCCCACCTCGACAGAAGGGGCAGAATAATCCCCTGGTGGTGAGCACAACATAGACACTGAGGTAGTCTACCCTCAGTGTTGAAGAGGACCTCCATAGTGGTTAAAGTTTCGCTCCCACACAACACATCCTGCGGGACGAGCCACGATGTCAGATCAAGTCCTTTGTTTTCTTTATTGTGTTTTGAAAAAGTTTTATGATAGCTTTTGCTTTGGGTTTGTGGTATTCAATTTACAGGAATAACATTAATAATCAGACAAACTACACCTCAGCCACCGCTAATAACAACAATCAAACCACGGAACACCACTCTAGTACTAAAAAGAACACACATTCAAACCCGAATAAAACGAATAAATGTTTAGAAAATCATGATGGGGTAAAACTAGTATACAAACTCGGCGACATCACGGCATGGGTTTTTGACTTATGCGACGTCATTAATTGCTGAGGGCGAAAGAAAAACTCGTATAGAGGATATGACGTGTACTTATGCTCGTTAAATTAAACACCGGTTACACCGCTGATAATTTGTTGTTGCAATGGTTAACAGGTCAGGCTCGGGAGAATGCCAGGGCCAGATCATCTATTTAGATTACACCGGCACCCTTATTTCCCGATAGATTCCGTAGGATTTAATTGTATGATAAACTTAAATCGCATGGCCAGCCGCCTAACTGTACATCTCTATTAAATATTTTCCCGGTAATCTCCAATAGAACTGGCTCTGGAACCTTCCAGGCCCCTGAAACAGGTAATTTCATGTGCTTTAATCGAACAGGCGGCAATCAATCCAGACCGGCCCAAGATGTAGGATCAATTAATAGCAAATTCTGCCACACAGTTATTCAGGACGGGTCTGATAATTCGGTGGGTCCCTGGGCCAGGGTCGGCTTATTATTGTAGGGTAACACCCTATTAACCAGATTACCGACCCAAACTAAAGGATTGTGCGACATGGTAAGACTAATAACACCTATTACAGGTAAATAAACCTACAACCGTGACCCAAACCTCTACTCGACGTAAACATGCATAGGGGAAGAATTTAATTGGACTAAAAACACCAACATAGATGCTATAGGCATTCCACGGGGCGTCCCAGATGGGTAATGTTTGCCAGGTGGAAAACTTTGGTAATGTCTATTTTAATATCTTTAGCAATTTTCATGGCTATATTAGTAACGTGTGGTTGTTGTTGCATACCATGTATTGGCTTGTTGTCTGTCCGACTCATCTCTTCCATGATTGAAACACATGACCCCAAGGTTATGATGCCTTTATTGGCTGCTGTTGGAGAGGATGCCAAGTACAATAATGATCTGTGTAATGCTTAAGGATGTGAACTCTTAATAGAGTTCAATTGGGGGAATTGTGGAATGACAATCATTAATACTAGAAGTGTGTGCATATAACAAGAGCTATACATTTTCTGATAAGGCCTGCTGGATCCAGGGGGCCATGGGAAGCCGGCTATCGATCAGTTCCCAGCAGATAGAACGAAGTTAAAAAGATGTGAAGCCAGTTAGCAAAAAATACTCCCTTCCGTTAAAGGATGCTTCCAGGGAGCGAATTTCCTTTTTTTTCTCTTTGTGCAGATTAATCAAGGTCAGCGAGGCGGGGGAATAACGGTTTCTGAAACAGTTTGTGTAAATCACTTGTGATTGTTTTTCTGACTTTGTACACTCCAACCAACCTTGGGAAGTCAAGGAGGACTTCAACACCTTCCAGACCACTCAGGTCTTGTGGTTACAGTATTCCCTTTCTATGTTCCTCTAATCTGGAACAAACATTCAGAAAACTGGTGAAACACTAATGCTGCGTTCTGACCAAATGCGTCTTGAGGATCCAAAAGTCTCTTTTTTACAATAGCGGACGAAACTGAGAGAGCGGCTCAGCTTTGTTTAATAAAAAAACAAGGGAGCATGGTTGTCGGCTGCCTTGGGCGCCGTATCTGGTGATTTCAGCTTGAATTACCGAAAAAACAGCCACAATAAATCTATTCCCCTTTATTCAGAAAATTCCGCCCCGTTGGAAAGTTTGTCACTACGTCACAAAGAAGGCGCTCTCTGTTTGGTCCAAGCAAAGTTACATTTTCCCAACTCAAGCGTTTGGAGCGTTTGTTGCATCAGAGGCGTCTTTGACGCTCCAGACGATTCTGGTGTGAACGCACCATAAGTTCCTTTATAACAAGGCTAAAAACTCATTTAAAAACAATTCAAACCTAGGATAATTTTAGTCTTAGAGCAATATTTGATCGTATTTAATGATTTCGAGTAAGGGATTTCAAAAAGGATGAAGTTTGCTTTCCTGAAAGTGTTTAAGGTTTGAAGATTGTTTTCTCTCAACTTGGTTACTGCCAACCCCCTTAAACATTTATCTGGTGGCAGCAGCTCAAGCAAAAGGCATTTCAGCTCCCCTTAGGGGACCCCTTGGGGTCTCCACGCGATGGAACATTCCTGAAACACCTCCCCAAGGAGGCATCCAACCTAACCAGAGGAAAAGGAAGCCTCAATTTTCTTCTCGGTGTAGAGGAGCAGCAGCTCTATGCGGAACTCCTCCTTGATGAACATGCCACTCATCTTTTGGTCTATACCCAAACCGTGTGACTATTAAAAGAGGGTAGGAACGAAGATTGACTTGTAAATTGTAGGTTTTGCCTCTCTGGTCAGATCGCTGAGAAACAGACTCTGGTAATTGGCAGCTCCAGAGTCAGAAACGTTGCTTTAGAGAAACCAGCAACCATAGTCAAATGTTTGCCAGGGGCCAGAACAGGCAACATAAAATCATACCTCAAACTGCTGGCTAAGGATAATGGTAAATACAGTAAGATTGTTATTCACGCTGGCGTTAATGACACCCGGTTACGCCAATCGGAGGTCACTAAAATTAGTGTTGCTTCGGTGTGTGAGTTTGCAGAAACAATGTCGGACTGTGTAGTTTTCTCTGGTCCCCTGCCTGATCGGACCGGTGACGACATGTTTAGTCGCATGTTGTCATTCAACCGTTGGTTATCTAGGTGGTGTCCAGAAAACGGTGTGGGTTACATTGATAATTGGAAAACCTTTTGGGGAAAACCTGGTCTGATCCGGAGAGACGGCATCCATCCAACTTTGGA
>JAVLVB010000001.1:12122897-12153397 GCA_032876305.1 Orestias chungarensis
CCAGTTATCATGGATGTTGGTTCTGGTCCAGTTATCATGGATGTTGGTTCTGGTCCAGTTATCATGGATGTTGGTTCTGGTCCAGTTATCATGGATGTTGGTTCTGGTCCAGTTATCATGGATGTTGGTTCTGACCCAGTTATCAGCCTCTGCTGATGATCCTGTACTTTTAGTGTGTCTGTGTCGGTTCTGCTCTGGTTTTTAAAGCTTTCAAGAGTTTGAATAATAAACTCAGCTGATAATAATATAAATATAAATACAAACAGTAACATTTTTATAACCCTATAATAATTCCCCCCTCCCAAATAAATAATATTTGACTCTAAAATTAAGGAACACAAACAGCACATGTAAAATGTACATACACAGTTTTCCCCCCTCTTTTCAATGTTATGGTGGAATGTCTAAATCAGGCTTGTAGATGATGTCAAAGGTCAAAAACAGCTAGTAAAGGAAGCTGCCTAAAACATACAAGCTACAGAAATAACCATTTCTTCCTTCAGTAAGTTGGTTGGACTTTACTGCTATAAGACACAAACGCCACAGTTTTTTTCTGCTTGAAGCTCCTTTTAAAATGAGCACAGCTGAGCTAATTTCAAGGAAGCCTTTATTTTCTTGTCCCGTAGTTTGTGGACAATCACCTGTGCTGTTAGGAAACTTATCTTGAGTAAACATGTGACTTCAGCACGGGTCGTTTCTTTCTGAGGTTCTGGGGACGGTGCAGGTTCTGGCGCAGGTTCTGGCGCTAGGCAAGCGTTAGCATCCTCATTCTTTGATAGGAGCCATTTAAAGTTTTGTTCATCAGATGTTTTCTTAATGGTTTTAAATTCTTATATAAAGCCCAAACTTTATGAAAATAGATTTTGCTATGATTCATAGGTTAGGTGTTTTGCTTAGATCATTGTAATTACTAATATTTAATGCAAGTTTGAGCAACCTTTACAATCGAGTGAATCTATTTTTCTCCTATTCTGATGAATTTGATTATTCTTGAGCCGTAGAACTTGTGTACGATTTTTAAAGTTGTTCTATGAACATATACTTTATACATATTAGTAATTACATTTAAATTTAACATTTCTTCGGGCTAAAAATAATATTCTATAATCCTGATCATTTATTAGTGTTTTTAAAAAAAAATATTTCTATTCCCTTTATCGTTAAAGGCATAACAGCTGGGAGCCTGAAGAGAACATTTTGGACCCGAGACTACTTGCAGCTTTTCACAAGAGGTGAGTCGCTTGCCCTAAAATATTCCATCTGGTGTTTATCTGAAGTTTAACAGTGTTTTTATTTTTCGTAAAAAAGAAGAAACCTTTCAGCAGCTGATCTTAGTTTTTAGCATATCGGCCATTTTTAAGCATAGTTTGGCCGTAGGTAAGTGCTTGGGCATTCCTTGCGTATATCGGTTTGTTTGTTTTGACGCTCAGTTTCTTTGGTTAACTGGTTTTTTAGAAAGAACCTTTACAGTTTTTTGTCCACGCTCCAGCTGTTGAAGTTTTACAACAACTAAATCACCTTAGCAGAATTAAACTCGTTACTTTACTCGGGGGTTGACGCTGTCGACTCATTCCGACACGGCAACAGTGCAGTACAGAAAGCTCAAATGTTCATTTGTCCTGGGTTTACAAGCTTTTGCATGAGTCCTGGTTGCACACAAAATATTTGGCTGTTTGTATTTGTCACTCAGCCTTTTGAAGCAGTCCATATTCTATAGACTTCATAACCTTTATGTGTCCCTTTCACTCAGTAATAGACGAAATGTTATTGAGAAGCCTTGATTGCATCTTTGTTCCCCAATGGTTTCTAGGGAGCAAGAGCGGGAACTCCTGTTTCAGAAGAAAGGAAAACGGCCCCGAGGACGACCCCGAAAGATTTTGGTAACACAAAAAACCACATTGGTTGATGTTGTTCACTCCAGACTCTCTTTTTTAATCATCTCTCTGTACCTCCTCCTCAGCCTCCACCTACTTCCACCAAGGATAGCCAGTCCTCCTCCTCTTCCTCCAGCCTATCGTCAGAGCCCTCTTCCTCCTCTGAGGATGATGATCACGTCAAGAAGGCTAAGCCCAGTCCTCGTCTTCACCCCGTCCCCCAGAAGCGACCTCAGATTCTGCTGGCCAAGCCAGAGCCGCCACATAAGAAGAAACGCGGGAGAAAGCCGCTTCACCCCGACCTGAAGGCTCTACGTCAGGGGAAGGGTCATCCTTCCCCACCTCCCACTCCACACCACCACCAGCCAATCAGATCACCCAGAGATGATCTGCGGCCCGGAGTGAAGAAGCCTCTGCAGCCGGCCAGCTTTACCTACCCTGGGCTGAGCAGGAGCTCCAGAGACGAGGGAGCTTCCTCCTTCTCTCAGAGCTCCAACCCCAAACCAGGATCCCTCAACTGTATCTGGAGCGGCCGCTCCCTCTCTGCCTCCTCCTCCTCGCACAGCAAAGGCAGTCTGTCACAGAAGCCGTCCGAGCTGCGGCGCACCGTCTCAGAAACAGGAAGCAGCAGAGGAGATGGCTTTAAAGCATCCTCTCAGAAACCTCCTGGTCTGCACAGCGGCTTCGCGGGGCATCCAATGGCAGCGCAGCGCCCCCAGCTGCCCCACAGGAGGCAGGACGGCGTGGGCGGTCACCCTGGCCTGGTGCAGCACAAACAGCATAACTCCAGTTTCTCCAAGCAGTCGCCCTCGCCTACACCCAGAGAGCGGGCCAGCCAGGCGCTGAACCTGCGAGCGCTCAACCTGCAAAGCGTCGGTAAGATGCCGGCGAGCGGCAGCCTGCAGGGGGCTTCACGCAGCGGCGCCAGTAAAAGCTCTACGGTTGGAGGACAGCGCTCAGGGCCGGCACCAGGTGGCGCAGCGGAGCTCGGCCGTAGCAGTAAACAGCCTGCAGGGGGCAGCAGGCAGGAGGAGCGCAAGCACCGGCCCAGCGCTCAGAACCGCAACCTGAACGAGCTCAGCACTGGCGACTCGGACGACACCAGCAGCAGCGACTCGGAACACGACCCCTCGTTTTTCCCGGCCGATAGCAGGCCCAGCGCTGGCAGTAACGCCGCGGACTCGGACACAGAAACAGACTGGAGGCCAGCAAGGAGCCTCATGGAGCACGTCTTTGTCACTGACGTCACAGCCAACTTCATAACGGTGACGGTGAAGGAGTCTCCAACCAGCGTGGGATTCTTCAACTCCCGGAATCACTAAAAAAAAAAATGCCCTGGGTTCTTTTACAACAAACTTTATTATGTCTGGAGGGATGAAAGAACCCTAAATCTGTTTCTGTTTCAGTCGGACAGTAGATCATCTCGAGGAGGAATCTGATAGAGTTTAACGGAGCCGGTCTTTAAGGTTTTCTTTACAGCTGTACACATGATCAGGGTTCCTCAGTCCATCAACAGGAAGCTGCCACAAAATAAACCTGGAGGAAAACCCTCCTCTGGTCAGGTTACTTGACTGCAGCTGTCTGCTCTATTCTGATTGGCTGATATTATGTATTTCAGCCCTGGCTGGAGGAGATGTAACAATGGATTTCAGTGTTTTTGCTCATCTTTTTGTTTTCATCTTCAGCAAAGCCTGAAACTCGGGCTGTGGTTCTGCTAACTTGTTTCACCCATCAAGGTCAGATTATCAAGATTTGTCGTGTCTCTCAGCTGTCAAGTATGTTTTTATCACCGGCGTTGGGAGGATGGGGATTGAAAATAACTTACATTATAATGCTCAACACGTCAACTGTGACAGTTATTACATGACAATTTTTGCAACTGTGGCACGGATCAAACGCTGTAACTGACTGCTTGTGTTGCAGTGCTGGTACCTGTGATTTACAATGGAGGCCGATGTAATCCGGTCGTTTTTGGCTGATATCGGACAAGTATCCACCCTACATATTAGAGCTAAAGCTAAGAAATATTAAATAATCCCTGTCTGTTATGCTGCGCTATACATGCTGCAGCATTAGTGAATCTGAATCATGTCCTCACATCAGCTAAACAAAGCCCCTTCTTTACTGTCGCTTCATTCTTTTGTTTTGGCTTCAGCTCCTTTAACTCAAACTCTTTTCTGGTCCGTTTTCCTTATGAACAGCCAGAATCTGTGAGCTTGACCTCCATCGAGGCTTCTCAAAGGGTTTCTTTCATATGTGGTGGATAGATCAGTAAACTGTGTTCTGTGGCTACAGAAGAGCCCAGGAGCCCCTGAAATATTAAACTGTTCAGTTTAAGGAGGGACAGTATTCCCAATATGATTGAATTAAAAATGATGCTGCAGTGATAAATTCAGCTTTTTAATCGAGCAGAGTTGTCAGTTACTCCTGGAGTTCATTTTTCATGGGAATTAATATATTTTTGTTAATAATAATAATAATAATAAGTTGCCATTGAAGTTATTTGGTTTTATTTTGGTGCCTGAAAACTTGTTTTCCATCTATTTTGTTTTAATTTTGGTTCTCCATCCCAGTTTTGTGCCAAAACCAGCATGAATGGGTTTTGTGCCAAAAGCCATTCCTGTACAGTCAACTTTGAGTAGGTTATAGAAAACAACTTCACATCGTTGGCCGGCATAGCAGATGCAAACCGTCAATCTACCCGATGCACGTTGATTCAATCTCAATACAAAGCGTCCTTGAAATGACCAAGACAGCAAAGCTACCAAATGGCAAAAGTGTGAAATGACCTGTATGTTTCGGGTGCTTGTTTTGTATATTATGCAGGTCAAGGGGGGAAAAAACAAACAAACCATCTTTGGTCTTATTCTGATAATTGGTTACATAAAACCTGTCGGCGTCCAAATACGAAATAAATTAATCTCATTTTCATGGAAGAACTGTTTTTATGTTTCAGCAAAAGGTTTGTTTTTTTAAACGTTATCTAGAAGGGGGGAATTATGGTCCTTCAAGCTTTTAGTATTGACTCTTTAAGACACTGTGTGAAGGGGCTCCTCTTAGACAAAAAAAAACGTAAAAACGATTGTTTTAGTTTCATATTCAGTGTTTTTTTTATTTCTTTTTATTTGTGGTTTAAATCAGGAAAGAGACCTGCTTCCAAATTAACCTCAGCTACTAATAAGGGGCTACATTCTGTTTTTGGTAAGAATCTGTCATCAGGATGTCCACACTGGTCAAACCATCGGATGAACATCAGTGGCGAAGGAGCCGCCCGCCTCTGCTGACCCTCAGGTCTCCTCTGGACTTTCGCCGCCTCCTCTTAGCCTTCCCCAGTCGTCTGTTCAAAGTCTTTCCTCTTTATCCCGGCACACTTTTTTTTTTTCCCCTGCGTCTGAGCTCTTCCCTGGTAGCTCTTCTCCGTATTCTGTCTGGTGGACCAAAGGAGTATTGACTGTGGACTCTTTCGTTCTGCTTGGTATCGTGTACAGTGTCTCCTGCCCTAAAGCACAGCACAGATGTAAGCTGCCCGTTTCACTTATACCGGTTTTGTACCATTTTTACTACACGCATAATTGCAATGTGCTTTAACTTTGAGATATGTATTATTTATATTTGTAAATACGTGGTGATGTTGTTTTTGCTTTCTCTTTTCTTCCATGCTGTGTTATCTTATATGGATCTGGTGCTCGTGTCGGCCGATTAGCTTCAGATATTTGTAGCCTGTGTGCCTCTCTGCCGTCTGAAGGATTTGGGAAATAAAGCATAACAACCGGGCCCTTTTTTATTTATTGTTGCTTTTTGTGTAGTTTCTGTCTCCACCAGCAGGTGTTTCTGTTGAGACACTTGTGTAATAAAACATCTAATCTAATAGGAAGTATGAATAATTGTTTTTGGTGCTATTTTTAATATTTGAATGACGTAAATTGAACATGTACAAAGGTAAACATGAGTATCTCAGTTTAAAGCAGCTTTTAAAAAAACGTTTCTTTCAATGTTAAGTCAGCTTCTATGCAGTATATTTCTTCATCTGTTTGTTAAGTACGCACTTCCTACAATAGCTGTAAAATGTAGAAATATCCAACCACAAGTTGAAAGTTTAAAACAGTAATTAGTGAAAAACTCTCACGGTTCAATTTTAATGCAGACGCGTGGAAAGAGAGACGTAGATGTTGGGATAGCCGCTTTAATTTCAACTTTGTTGTGGTTACAAAGTAGAGTAAAGTAGTATATAAAGTTTGTATTAACAAGGGTCTCTGTTAACCAAATTAAATATTGAAATATTGTAACTTTTGAATGTTTGGAAACAAACAAACCCTATTAAATCTGTAGTTAAACCACTGTGGTCTTAACCTACTGGGGAACACACAGACCACCTTTTATCACTCCTAGTTTTTCTTACTACCCTTGGATAATGTGCTATTTGCAATTATTGCTGATAACTCTTATGCTCTCCATCTTTACGGTTGTCCATAAAGACTTTACTTGGAGCTTTTTCTGCGTTAGCAATGACAGCTTCTCACTGATCCATTGCTGTAATCATTTGACTTTTAAATAACCTGCGCTGAGTGCATTTCTATCAGACATCAGCAGTGAATTCCACATATGCATTTCTGTAAGAAGAAACTAAAAAATGAAACCAATAAATGCATTTAACCTCAACCTATATCCCGGATTAATCTTGTAATTGTTATTGGAAAAGAGCTGGGGAAGGGAATAAAGTAGACTAACCAGGTGCATCAAGTAGGTTGATAAACTGGGCTGCTGGCCGTTTTGCATCACCCCTGACTGTACACTGCATACAGGAGGTCTAGCTAGACAAGGGCATTCTGCGATGCTGCTGCAGATCTGCAGTCAGAGAGGTGGAATTTTCCTTAAGTAAGACCCAGTCAAGAGGAGAGGACCGTCACGGTTTGCTGTAGTGAGATACACAGTGAGAACTCTGTGGGGCAGTTGGTGCCCTGCTCTGACCCAAGACCTGAACTGTATTAAAGGTGGACTGACCATCTCTGCTGCCTCCTGATGGATCTCTAAAGGTTTCCTTTTTTTTTTTGTTGTTCCTAAAAATAAGAAAAACTGTTGTCGTTTGGTAAAAATAGCTCTTGATGTAATGTTTAGGGTTTCGTGTGCAAATCTATAATTTTATTTTATTTTTTTGTCTTTCAAATGGAGGAGACTCGTTTTAGTGGGGAGATGAGAAGAGAGATACTGAAAATTCAACAACCCCAGAGGAAGCTGATCCGGGTTTAATCAGGGGGTATTCGACGGACATAGACAGTCCATCATCCAGGAGGACCAACTTCATCCAGGAGGAAAGCGGTGCCACTATGGAGAGCAGGCGTGTCCTGAAAACCAAGGCTGTGAGGGACCACATGGAAGAACTGGGATTGAATGTCAGAGACAGAAAGCTTTTTCGGTTGTCTTGCACAGACCAGGTGAGGAACACAACGAGACACTTAAAGGACCGTGTGTGTCTCAGAACCTGGGCTCGTTTAGCAGAAAGCATCAACTCTAATACGGAGATCTCTGAAATAGCCAATCATCCAGCAGTGAATTTAACGCAGGTCTCCAAACAAGGATTTCTGTAGAGAGGAACATGTATGTTAATTTAATGCAGGCACTTTTGAATTTTTCTATCTATTATCAGTTCTATTAAATTATTTCCCACTTTAAATCAACTAGGAATTTGTCTTAGAAACCTTTCGCAGGTTAATGAGCAGCAACAGCTGCTTCCCTAAGGTCACTGCTGATATCCTCCCATCCTGGCATTCAGTAAAAAAGAAAATACATATATCAGAACATTTTGTCAAGCCTGGGGATTTTTTTCTCATCCCTCCAGGCTTTTGTAAATCCCCTCATAAACTTTTCCTCACACACAGCCTTTTCCAGGTCAGCGACTGGTGTTACCTGCGGATTGTAAAGGTTGGCACATGGCTCTGCAGTCTGTAGCAGCATGGCTGACTGTCAGGGCTCGCTGCAGGTCAGCTTTATGCCTGCAGACAGGTGCAGGCATGTGGATGTGACCTTTCAGAAACGAGAATCGGAGGGAAACGTTGACACCCCCCTCAATGATCTTTTGTTCGCTGTGCTAGAAAGAGAAACTCTTCAGACAGCACTGTTCTCTCTAGTTAGTGTTCTGTCACTCTACACCAAGGCTGGACCTGACCTCTATTGTAAAACACCCGGATTCCCCACCTGTCTTACCCATCATGTCTTTCTAAACCTTTTTCTGTTTTTTTTCTTCTTGTTGGGAAATCTAAGCATTTTCTTCTTGTTGGGAAATCTAAGCATCTCACAATTATCTACTGGGGCCACCGAAGCCAGCTTCAAGAAGGGATGTCTGTGTTACTCAGCATCCTGAAGAGCATTTTACATTCATTAAAGCTGCAATCCCAGCTCAGAAAAGAAACGAGAGGCAGAGAACCTCATAGTTGCTGTTACGTTTGGGTTCCCTGATTGAGGATCTTTCATTCACGTTTGAAGGCTGTACAGTGCAGGACAAGTTATATTAAACCTAAAAGTAAGCAAAGGGGAGTTTTAATAATTGCCTGTGCTTCAAACAAAATGTGCGGCGTGGGTGAGAAAATCTTCATGGTTGTAAGTTCCTGAGTCCACGGATGAAGACGAGCATCAAAGCGTGTTGGGGCCTCGACCTGAATACCTTTAGAGATAAGAGCCCGCGTCAGTATACTCCAAACCTCCTTCTGCATGGCTTTCTGACCGAAAGGGTCAAATTAAACTAAGCATAGACATGCAGGATGATTAAACTGAGCCAAGCAGAAAACATGTCTCACCAAAACACGTTTAGCTTTTCATGCATAATTCTGCATAATGATTCAATCAAAACATTTGTATTTGTTCAGAATCAAACATTTAAGTCAGAAAAGAATGATGCAAACACCAACTGCGTGGAGAGTATTGTTAGATCACTAATACGATTACATTAGAAACATGACTGGTCAGTTTTAATGTCTGAATAATGTCTTGAGGACTATTGTTGGCAAGTGATGGTAAACATCACTACAAATCAGGCTATTTTTGTATTAACATTAACAGCACCTGCTATGGAACACATAGAAATAAAGGAGATGTGCGTGAATGGTTGAATAATTTTATAGCATCAGTTTTAAATGTCCATCACTATTGTGTGAAATTCACGTTTTGTGCAGTTTTCTTATTGGTGTGCGTGAGAATATCCTCCATGATTAACTGAGCTGAGATATATATTCACGTCTTTAACAAGTTTTGAAAATAGGAAGGGATTATAAAACCGTTTAAAGACCTTTGTGTAGGAGTGTTTTACAGCTGCACAAGGGGCTGAACTCATCTAAAGCTGATAGCATGGCAGCAGGTTGACTTCTGTGCCAGAAGGACAGAGATGAAGTGAGAATGAGGGGCAAACACATACGGAGGTGCAGAACCAGCACAAAACAAGAGACCCATCGCAGTTAGCGCAAACATGATTCACTAGTTTTTAAAACTGGGACGCATTTTTCTTCGCAGTGTCATTGTTTCAAGTTTGAGCAAGCTTTGCTTGCCTTACCTTTGTGCACTCACTCTGTGGTGACAGATTACTTTGGCATGATACCCAGCTCCAGTGTTTCCTCTCTATGACCCGAGAACAAGTAACCACCACAACATCCACTCTGTACGGTAGAACCAACAACCTCCCAGCATCTGCACAACCTTCCCCAAATTAACAGAGCCACTGCTGAGAAAGTGAGGACAACGGACAGAGGCAGAAACCCAAGTTGGTTTTCAGAACAGCCACCTGACGCACCTCTAGATGTTTTTTGATTGTTTTGGTGTTTGAATCTGGCGAACCTCTGAGAACTTCGTTAGTTTAGGTTTCTCCACTTCCACACTTCCCCTCCAGATTGAAGACGGTATTTAGAACTTTAAAAAAATCATTGAATTTACCTTTCATAGAGATAGACATTGTTAGATTTTATTTAGAAATTTAGATATTTATTTGCTAATCAGACATTGGATGATAAGAGGATTCAGTTTTGTTTCTTTACTTAAATTAATCATCAAGTTAATTACTATGACTACAAGAATACCTAATTTTGCCCATGGATTTTCAAGAGAAGTCTCAATATTGTGGTTCTAAGTATATGTAAATATTTCCAAATTTTTTTTATTCGTTCCTGTGAGTTATTAAATTTAGTTACGTATTCTTATCCTTCAGAACTGATTTATTACGACGGACAGATGAGAAATAAAAAATACTTTACCTTAATCTACAGGAGACATAGACAGAACAAAGTGTTGACAGAATTAAGTGTTTTTTTTGTCATTCTTTCTTTTACCCTGTGATGGACCAGGGACTTATCCAGGGTGTACCCTCTTTCACCAAATGCTTTTTGGAGATACACAGCCAGACCTTCAGCGTATTGACTATCAAGAGTTTCAAGCTACAGTGGATAGTTTTACAACACATTTGCAGCAAGCAAGTTGTTGATGGTAAAATATTAATAATCCCAAATGAAACGTTATTTCGTTTTCATACGTTACTATTCCTTCTTTAAGGTGCTTAATTCCTGGCTGGTTTCGGGAGGCCCAGTTGTGGGCCTCCCAAAAGGAGAAAGTTTAAACACACATTACACATTCCATGGCTGAAGTGTCATTAATTATTTTTCACTTATTCAGTTTACTGGCCCGCAATAACAGGCAGCACAACCAGGGTCACAACCAGGGAGCGTTCAGATAGAGTCAAGATCCTGCACACATGTTATTTGGTTGAAACCAAGCAAAGATTTTAAATTTAAACCAACAGATCATTTGCAGAGTCAAAAATACACTTTATATAACTTTATTTTCTTTCTAATAGAGAAACAGGTATACATAAAAAAAAAGTAGCACATTTTGTCACCTCTTGAATTTTCAGGTAAACATAAAACAGATAAACATATTTGTAGTGGCTATTTGTCCATTAAACAAAAAAAGAAGAGTTCAAACTGATCACACTGTCGATAAATGCTACTCAAATATTCGTAAAGTAAAGGGCACCTTGGGTTTCTGGTTTACACAGTAAAAAGGTCCAAAAATGTAGTTCGGACTATTTGTGTTGCATTTATCTCCAGTTTGATCATTCTTAAGTAATTTTTTTGTTTAATAGAGAAATAATCACTACATGAAGTAATATATATATATAAACACACATAACAACGAACCAATAAATGTATTCTAAATCACTCTAAAAAGTAATAATACAGCAAATAAGGACATTAATAAAAACAGATAAGTTAAATTCAAAGCCTTAACAAAATAAATACAAGTCACTGTCACTTGTATTAAAGGTTCATCAACGTAAATCATTGAAGAAATCAGTATTTCACAAGTTAAATGATGCATAAAACCGTTTTTTTTTTGTACAAAAGGTCAGGGTTAAAAACAAAAAAAGTGAAATAGTGTGAACAATTCAAGACTGATTAAGATTTAAGAGCTCGACAGGTCATCATATTTAAAGATATTGACACTTTGGACATTTGTTTAGAAAGAAAAGACAACATTGCGCTGTGAGATTAGATGTTTTATATTTATTTACATTGTAGGAATTTTGTCATTTTTTTAAAGCTGTCTTGGGAACAGATATTCAACATTTTCCACCAAATTCTGAATTGTGATGTCGACCAAAAGTAGAACTGTGATGACAGATCCCACTGTGTTGGAACACTTCTGTTTCAACTCATGCATGAACAATGTCTCACTTCTGCATCCAATTCTCCAACACAAGTCATGTAATCCAAGATTTAATCAGATCAACAAGTAACCAAAATTCACTGGAATGTTTTAAACTCATTTGTTTTTCAATCTTATAAATAAGACGCAGACACGTGCTTTCTACCAATATGAGGGACCTTTGATTGTAATAATGAGAACATCAGATGGAGGGATGAAAGTCATCCTCGGAGATTTCAACAGTGAACCGAACCGAACCGGTCCTCAGTTCGGACAGGAGCACTTGCATTCGGATATGACCGGGTACTGGATGTGGATCCAGGCGCATCTCTGCGGAACCTTTTTCTGCGCGCAGTGCCACCTCAGGAAGGTTAGATGCGTCGCCTTGGCGGGTCTGCACATCATCCCCTCCGGAACCGAACAGGACCGCTTGCTGTAGCAGCTGCCCACCTTCAGGTAGCGCGGCCAGAACCGCCGGCCCGGTTCGGTCCACGCGTACACCACGGGACACAGCGTGTAGGCCCACAGCATCCTGCGCAGCTTTCGGTTGGCCTTCTGTTTCTTTCCGAACAGAACCTCCAGCTCCAGGGTTCGGATATCCTTGGGCATCGGTCCGTAGAGCTGGATGCTCAGGTCCAGGTCGGGCTCGTGGAGGTCCTCAGGCGGGGAGAGGGACATGAAGTCCGGGTTGAAATGGCTCCCCAGGAGGCTTCGGAGCTCCGTCCCGTTCAGGTCCTTCTCCTTTGGGTCCAGCTGCGGGTCCGGTTCCTCTTTCGGGAAGTCCACAAGCAGAGAGTCGCTGGGGAGCGGCCGGATGAAGTGGTTCAGGTGTTGGCACATCCCGTCCTGTATCCAGAGAGCCAGAAGGAGAAACAGCAGGAGGTTGCGGGAGGGATCCATCCCTCCCCTCCTCCCCAACTCCCTCCCCAAGGTCACGTCCGCCGTTAACCTCCTCACAGAGCTCCAAAAGCAGATCCGAGGAGGGAGACAAAGCCGGGAACCTTCAGGCCGGACTGAGTCCACCTGCGCGCCACGAGTCCGGGATCAGCTCCGTCTGGTTCTGCGCAGCCGGTTCCGCTCGGACAGTTGCTCAGCTCGCATGGCGGCTGCTGGTCCTGCTGGAGCCGAACTGACTCTCAGTCTGGCTGTACGGGCACATCCAGCAACAGGGAGGCTGATGTCATCCGGAACCGAGCCACACCTCCGCGCACTTTTACGCACAGGCACAGCAGACAGGATGAAGTTGCTTTTTCACACTTAAGAGTTTAGATGGAAACGTGAGGACACGAATAAAGCCTGTAGGAGTGAGAGATGCCAGCAACTGGTTCTTACATGAATATTGGAACCTGCTTTAAATATAATGATGAATGTTGAGTCCATGTGTATTTTGCATGAGTTGCAACACAATTCAATGATCTAGTACTTTTTGCATATTTTTCATGTTGGGTAAAGATAAGTTCTTAGAGGAAACATTTTACTAGTTGCTTAAACACCAATGTAAACTTGTATAATTTGAAAGCTAGCTTAACACTATAGTGGCAGTTTAAAAGTAGGGTATTTTCAATATACCAGAGAAACAGATTTTAAAAACCAAAATAATTGTTCTGTATTGTTTGTGCAATACATGGCAAAATTACAGTTGAAGAAACAATGACTTGGTGGCCTTTGTTGTGCCTGCTTACTGATGCTTCGTGCACTGGAACTATGAGACAAACTCAAAGTTGCGCTTACATGTCTGCATGTGCTCGCGCACAGAAGCAACTGTTATTGGGAACCTCTAAGGTTTAATGCAGCCTCAGTCTCCATTTAGTTGTAAGTAAAGTAGGCTGAAACTAATTGGCAAGTGACTTTTATTAAATGCAATTACACAGGAAATTAAAATATTGGGTGAAAACCTGAAGCAAAGATACCAGGGACAAGAAATCAATTCCCAGGCTATATACTACAAATATTTTTGGGGAATCGTGTATTTATTTATTTATAATGCCAGTATCATCACATACTAGCGAGGAATTCCCAGAATGTACACACGTGGGGAAAAAGAAGTTTTCATTATTATTTGTTCTTTCACACTCGCGCTAGCATGAGACCGACTCTACAACCCACACAGGTGGCTCAGGTAGTGCAACTCATCCAGGATGGCACATCAATGCGAGCTGTGGCAAAAAGGTTTGCTGTGTCTGTCGGCGTAGCCATTAGCCATTGTCTGCCATTAGGTACCGAGGTGAGATGCTCAGACCCCTTGTGAGACCATATGCTGGTGCTGTCGGCCCTGAGTTCCTCCTAATTCAGGAGAGTGCTAGACCTCATGTGGCTGGAGTGTGTCAGCAGTCCCTGCTAGATAAAGGCATTGCAGCTATGGACAGACTCGCTCATTCCCGAGATCTGAATCCGATTAAGTACATCTGAGACATCATGTCTTGCTCCATCCACTAATGTCATGTTACACCACAGAGTGAGCAGGAGTTGCTGGATGCTTTAATTCAAGTCTAGGAGGAGGTCCCACAAAAGACCATCCGCTGTCTCAACAGGAGCCCAGGTGTTGAAGGGAGATCATACAGGGATGTGGAGGCCACGTAGAATACTGAGCATTATTTGACTTCTGTGTTGGTTGACAGATTTGATTTCCTTTGAAGATTTTTGAGATTTTGTTGTCAGCGTGTTCAACTTTGTAAAGAAAAATAGAATTAAATGAGAACATTTAATACATTCAGATGTACGATGTATTGTTTGAGTTTTCCCTGCATTTTTTCTACAATATATATATATATATATATATATATATATATATATATATATATATATATATATATATATATATATATATATATATATATATAATACATTATATTCCTCCCTATACATTTTTGGAAATGCATTCGCATACTTACTGGCAATATTTAAGGTCATAAAGCAGCATTGACCATTGACGTGTTTTTGCATGACTCCCCGCATCATAACAGACGAGTTGGATTGCTTAGAAAACACGGAGGAATGTGCAACTTTATTTGTTTTGGAGCATTTTAATCAGGGTGAGCGGAGCAACATGCAGTAACAGTCTGGGGTTTCTTCTTGTGACCACTGCCGCCCTCCTGCCTCTGGCTCCGGCTGAATTTTGTGTAATTTTATGGTGGTGGCAGTGTGTGACGGGCGCCGTTAAACTGTCATATCTGTGTACAGAGGAAGTCGATGGTGGAGAGTTGATGCTCAGATAACACTTCCTCTCTACTTTGTGAGCCTTTTATCATCAGCTACCATATCTGGGCCCTCATAAGGGGCCTCAGGGGACCTATGTTCCCACTGGGATGATTTAGACGTTTCAAGGACTTTTGGGGGTTATAAGAAATGGTACCACTTTGTGCTGAGGTCCTGGGGTGAGTTCGGCTCTGTGGATCCAATGAGAACCTATAAATCAGTGTCATTCTCATCAACTCTTAAGCTACTTTAAGCTCTTTTTTGTTTGCAAACTTTTTGTTGATTTACCTTTGGTAAAAGTCTCGATGTTCTTGATGTTCCTAAGCTTTTCAATCCATAAGTTTGAAAGGGTTAATCCTAGAGAGGGAATTGTTGGGAAATCTAAGCTTCGACATCCTAAGAGCAGTTCCAATAAATAAAATGAAATATATGGCAGGTCATAGGATACACGTAAATCACTTGTCCTCAGACAAAGTCCTCTTTAGCGCCACAATGCAATAAACTGCATTCTTAGTTTTCCCTTGAGTCAGCAAGGTTTTTTTGTGAAGTTGTCCCCTGCCAGAGTAACCACCAATGTAAAATGTAAATCGCAAAAAAGTAGTTTTCACTTGAACCTTGCCATAATAATTCCAATTTAATTAGTCACTTTATTTGTAGCATCTATTTAGTCGGATCAAGTTTGTTAATACAATTTTGGGCTTTAAAGGTTTTTTCACATGAAGGGTCATTTTATTCACCCAGTTACTGCAGGCCGAATGGGTAATCATCAACAAAAGTCGTCATCATCTCCCCACCGCCATGCTTGATAGTCGGCTTGAGGAGATTGTGATGATATGCTGTGTTTAGCTTTAGCTGTGTGCTGTCTACCTAAATTACATTGTTCTGGAATTGCTCCATTAAAACCCAGCTTTGCAAATGAGCAAAGGGAGGTTTTGCCTTTATCTTGCTTTCCGAGTTAAGATACATTTTCCTTAAGTCTTCCTAAGAAAGCCACACTTGGTTAAATTAAATATAACAGCCTTCTTAAATCCATTAAACCATTGTTGCAACCGTTAATTTTCTGGAGTCTTTGTTGATTTCTTTCCATCTTTGCATCGTGTTAACACACGTGTGCACCTGAGAAGCAAACGGCCAAACAACCCTTTCAATGATCAGTAAATCAATGTATCTAATCAACATATTACTTTCCAACTTAATCATCTGAGGAACCACTTAAATATTGTTAGAAACGTTTTTTATTTGAACAGGGAAAAATAAAACCATTGGAAAATGTGAATTTGAATATTTCTGTTTGAGTCAGAATTGACGTCATTTTTGATATTGGTAGTTTCAAAAACAATAAAGACGAAACCTGAGCCCAGTGTTTTCCTGTTTTCAAGTCTGTAACTGTTTGGTCGACCTGTCTCTGCAACCTTAAAGCCGTCTCTCACAAATGGACCGTATAAATTGCCCCAACCCTCTCACCATCAAAGCAGCTGTTTGTGGGGGAAAAAAAGGAACGACACAAACAACAAACAAAAGATCCCTTTCTTGGCTTCATCTGGCTGGGTCACGAACGGCATGGACAGCCTGTTTGTCCTTCATCCTGGGAGGCCCATTGATTCAACATTAAGATTAGACTGACGCTGTATCCGAACATCAGAAGGAACATCTAGGAAGGAGATCAGAACTGAATGAGTCCCCTCAATGAACGCAGAGCCACTGATCCACAACGTTACTCCGTATCTCACCCTTGCAATGTGATATCAAAGGACAGACTGATTTGTAACATATGTATCTGTGTTCGCATGTCATGGAAAGAAGAAGGAGGGACACAACAGCAAACTAGAAGCTATATAAAATGGCAATAGTTGGCTGAGGTCTTTGATGATAAGCGAATGAGACAACTGGTGTTTCAGTGTGATGTAATATTTTGGTTTTGGATTTTCACTGCTTCCAATCTGGCTGATTTTAACCTGACAGAATTATTTATACTCCCATGCTTCAGAGCTACCCTCTCTGGGATCAAGGTGAGAGAAAACTATTACCTCAACCATTGTCATTCCCTGCAAAACTCTAAACATTTCAAGAAAAATAGTAACTACAAAAACAGTTTTTTTTTGTTTCCCCTGAAAACATCTTAGTACAAAGGTTAACAAAGCACTACGTCACTAGGCAGATTCTTTCACTGAAAATAGGGAACTACTACTTTATTAATCAACATTCAAGTATTATTAACTTAAAACTGTGATACTGGTATATAGCCGTTTGACCCACATGCACAGGAAACTCTCAGGAGATCAGTAATCAGATAAATATTGTTTTCTAGAATTAATGTTGCAGAGGAATCTAGTAGCTTGAAACAGAGTGAGCGGCGCGGGAAACCAGGAACACTGGAACGAGATGACATAGCAGGTGACTATATGATCCGAACTGAGAATATTATTGCTCAGGCGGAATGTGTAGGGAACTCCACTCCTTTCGAACTGCTTCCGCTGATTACAGATGGAAGGAGAGCTCCAGCCTGGAGGCAGCTTGGGTGCCCCCGCATGGACAATCTAGGAAGAACCAGAGCACAAAACCAAAAAAAAAAAACTCAACCCTGACCCCCCTCCCCCCAGAGACCTTGCGGTCCAGAAGAAGAGGAGGCTTCAAAGTTATCAATCAAGGTGGGATCGAGAATGGTAAGGACCAGTTTAATCTGTGAAACGTGGAACAGGGGATGAATTTGCAGGCAAGACGGGAGGCGGAGACGGACAGAGGTAGAACTTATAATTGAGTCAATAGGAAAGAGACAGATAAATCTGGGAGACAGTTTCTTTGACATTGCTTTTAGAGAGATATCTCCAGATGAGAGCCATACCTGCTGACCAGGAGATTAGACTGGGGCTGGAGTGCATTTTCTGTCGGCGTATTTCTTATTTTGTTCAGCGGTGCGATGGAGTACAGCAATGGGGTCCATCCAGATCTTATGGCTCTGTCTGAAGTGTTGGTGAAGTGAGGTCACCGAGATATCTCTCACGTCAGCTGGTAACATTGGTGGCTGATAATCTATGGAGATCTCAAAGGGGACAAGACCGGTTGCAGCCGAAATGTGTTTGTTGTGTGTATACTCAACCCAGGGGAGGTGCTGGTTTCAGTCGGACGGTTTAAATGATGTGTGACCATGTGTTTTTGGGTATCTGAAGGGGTTGAAGTAGTCCGGCTTGTGGTCTTATTTGGGTCTTGTTTCTGGCGCAGATGGGACAGGCTCTAACATATTCAACAACGTCTTTAACGATGCTGGGACACCAGTAGCTTTGAGAGATGAGGGAGATGATCCGACTGAACGAGGATGACAGGAGAACTTTGCTGTATGAAACCAGTGTATGTCTCAGGAGCGGACAGCTGAGGGAACGTAGGTAGTCTTCCGAGGAGGTGGACGAAGATCTTGTTCGGTTTTGAGGGCATAGTTTACTATTTCCTCGTAACCAGGTTATTGAGTAAAGGCACTCTTGTGACTTCCTCCTCCTCTGCTGTTCCTCTGGAGTGAGTCTGGTTTGTCCGACCTGCATGGGTTTTGGCCCCGGTAGAAATGATCTTTGGGCCTCGGATGAGGATGGCTTCTGAGGTGGATCTGGACTTGGTGGAAGAGACTGACTGGTCGTGGGAACCCGGCTAGCAGCAGTTTCGATGGAATATCTCGGAAAGAAACATTGAAATCGGGAAAGGTTTCAAAGCAAACCTCCGCCCACTTAAGAGCTTTAACTGTCAGAAGACCAGTAATATAATTCTGGCATCATCACCGGGAAAAGATTGCATTGAGAAGGTGAAAACCAGAGACCAATGCAACAAGAGTCTACCACAACTACTAGCCTCCCTAGATTATGTTTTTGGAACCGGAACTGAAACTCTACGATGAAGAGAACCGGAAGTGGGCAAGGTGGCGAAGTTGAGGGATACGCAGCAGGTTCCTCAAACTGTTGGGAGGTTGAATGGCAGTGTCTGGGGTTGAAGTTCTAAAGGATTCCTGTGATCTGATCCAATGTTGCGTTAGTTCTTGTCTGCTAATCGGAGAGAGAAGGGAGATTGGTTTAGTGAGTGTGAATCATGGGGGATTGTTTCCAAAATAACCTTTCTTAGAGCTTTCTGTGGGTCAACTGGGTCTGAGTGTTCCATCATACTGGTTTTTAGCCGTTTAACCCAAATGGACAGGAAACTCTCAGGAGATGCGTAACCAGGAACACTGGAACTAGGTGACAGAGCAGGGGAGTATATGAGCTGAGAATATTATTGCTATAGTGGGTCTTACTTTCTGCAGTAGGAGGAACTGCCAGGTAAAGCTGAGCGGACTGAGAGAGTCTGATGGATCCGATGGTGGAGGTTGTCCAGAGGCGGGCGCTGATGTAAATCCTGAGGCCTTGGAGCAGGCAGATCCAGCAGAGCATGAAGGAGTGGAGACCAGGGTGGGAACTTGTAACCAGCAGAGTTTGCGGAGGGATCTTGAATGGTCTGAGGCTTATAGGTTTTACAGGGGTTGAGCACACAACAGGTAAGTCTTAGTGTGCATAAATGCACCAGGAAGCAATGAAATGAAACTCAAGCGATTTCACAAGGAATCAGGGAAAGATACAGGCTCTGAGGAGGAATGTTACCGAATAGCAACAAACACTCAGGCGGAGTGTGTAGGGAACTCCAGTCCTGATTGCAGATGGAAGACACCTAAGCAGCAGCGCAGGTGTCAGGAGAGCTCCAACCCTGACAAAAACAAGTCTTGTCCTCCCAAAAGCTTAAATGTAAATTAATTTTGTCTTGTTTCAAGTGTACTAAGTCATTTGTATAAGAATCTAGACATAAATATTTGGTAACTAGGTACTAAAAATTGTCCTTTCCGATTAGATTTATTTCCTTTACCTTTACATCGTAACAAAAACATAGAGCTGTCACATGTACAGATTTTTTAATCTACACACTATCCCTATTACCCCATTCTTTTTTTTACATCTAATCAAAGTTTTCCATGAGAAGCTTACATTTACAGAGGTACTACTTACATTTGTGGTACTAAATCAGATACTTGTCTTATAGTTTTTAAAGCATCTGTAGAAAGAACACTGAATTTGCTCTGTTATGGAACTTTACATCATTGATGTGGGACATGTCGTAATTTTTACACCGCCAGGTGAGATAAACCCAGACTTACACAATGAATGACGCAAACTGTCCCAAGTTGTGATTTGTTGTTTCTTACTTTCTTCATCTTGTTAAAGTCTTGTGACAGGACTGTTGACTCTCATTGCTCAAAAACTTTAAAACCACATGTATTCATAGGCATCCATCCGTAAACAGTGCAGTGCTGTGTGATGTCGACATACATCTGTGCAAATAGGTTGCTCTGCGGTCATAAACTGTTCACACAAAGTTGTATTTCCTTAGCAGTATGAACGATCATTTGAAATAAGAAAGAGTGGATTTGTGTCAGCACAAAGGAATCGGATGAGATTTCTTGATCTGGAATACTTGGACACAACCGATGTACTTATGGAGAGGCAGGACAGCAATTTCCAGGTGGAGACGAAGAGGCACCAGCGGAGGACAGAAATGATAATGTAGCCAAAGGAGATCAGCAGCAATATATAGCAGATAACCGGGTAAAGGTTAAGTTATCACTGGCATGAAGGCCCATAAGCGAATAAACTACATGAAATAGTGACTGATCCACATGGTGAACTGCACAAGACACCTGAAAACAAAACAGCAACTGAAGGAAGTTTTATGGTGTGCAGCAGTAGCAAAACACGCCAGTGTATACAGCCAGAGGAGGGCAGACAGTTTATACCTCAGCTAATACCATAAACTGGTCCCACAGACCATGAAGGGTATGACCTAAGGACACAAATTGAAGACATATCATCTTCATAGAGCAAAGATGATAATGGGATATTTTGAAACCAGAAAATGTTGTCTCCATTTTTAAAGCTTAAGATATTTTGTCTATTTAATTTCACATTATTTATCTTTAAGTCCACATACATGTTATTAACGATTTTGCAGCTTTACTGTATATGTTGAATTTGATTTGCTGAAAACATTTAGTTTAACACATAGCTCTTAACATTTATGTTTATATGATATGCTTATAACTTAAACTCACAGACAAAGGAAAGAATGCATTATTTTTTCAAATAAAGATACAGACACGATTGATCACTCGATGATCCAGCACTGAACCTGGGGTCTGTTTTCATACGATCTTAAGATCTGCCTCACGCTATGCTGGACTGTAAAGGCTCAAGATCAGAAAAACACTTCCTACTTGTGAAAGTCAATGACTGTTTCTGGTTGTGCCTCAACAGCGTTCCTGTGGTTTGGACTGGTGCTGTCAAATGCTCCGAAGCAGAGTAGATTCCAGCAGCAGTGTGAGATTCCAGAAGTTTCCCACTTTCCCACAAAGCATCCGGAACTGGTCCGTAGTCTGACTTCTGTTGATCTCTTATGAAACAGTTGTATTTTATCACAGCTTACTGGAATTCATATTACTTCTGTATTACATGTCCTTGCCTAGGGTTCAGACTAGCTAGAAAAACAGATCTTAAGTAACACAAAGGGAATTCTTTTTTGTGTGTATATGTGACTATACAATCAAAAGTGTTTGGGTAAAAAATGACAGCACAGACTCCTTTGCACAAGCCAACGTTTGAATTAGAGCTATAGTCTTATGGCCCTTTTCCACTAGTAACCAGCAGCATTTCGTTATCTATGGGGGACACAAATACAACGCAGTGGTAGACCTTAAAGGTATGGTAAAATGTCTGACTAAGTCCCTGTTGTGGATTTTTACAAAGGGATTATAAGGGAGATGCTGTTGTGTTCTAACTACTGACTCTTGGAACCCCAGCAAGGTAGATTAGAAAAAAAAAGAGCTAGTATATGTAACACTTTAATATTGGAAAACACTTATGGCCAATTAGGGCTGTTTCAAGGCACGCTTATTAAGTGCAAGTGGAAAAAGCTTCTTTTAGGATCAATTAAACATTTATTCCACCAGAATTTAAGGGCAGCTTAACATCTAATCATGTCTTTAAGTAATATTATCTGCTTTACTTAAAAGCAGAATAAAACGGAGAGGTAGTTTTACAAAAAAATGATTGGTTGAAATTAGGGAATATAAATTAAGTTTGGTTAACTAACATGCTTAACCCACAAACACCCAGAGGCTCATTGCAGCTCGATTAGGATGAAAGGCAAATAATGCACATTGTCTAAGGGAACTTTATTTAGTTATTTAATTAAAAAAATACTTTTTAATTATATTTCAATAAAAAACAAAAACAAATAGCATGCAAGGTTTCAACTATTCAACACACTGCAACATGATTTTATTTTTTTATTTCAGCAGAAACTGATGAATGCCAAAAAAATACACCTGCAGCAGAAACATGTAAACACATTTAGTGCATGTCTGGTTGTAAAGTGGAATTCTTGCACGACACTATAACACATTCAAACACGACCAAACTCAGGTTTAATACTTCATAAGTCATCAACTCTTTCAGGACTAACCTTCAATATAACAGAAGCTGCCACAGTTAATGACCTGTTGCATCAAATATTCAATTAGCTTTTATTCCATAATCAGAATGTGCAAACATTAGAAAAAAACACTGTTTAAAAATACTGTGCATACATGTTAGGAACGTGTGCATGTTCCAGCAGGTCCATATGTCATCACTTCTGAAAATCACGAAGAAACAAGTGCAGGATTTGGTTCACGTTGGTTGAAAACCGAACAGAACACACAACAGTAATCACTAGTAAAGCAGAACAAAGACCAGAAGGATTCCGAGTGCACGAGCAGATGACAAAGGGGCCATGCAGGCTGAACCTCAACGAGACATCATCGTGCTGGACCCGGACCAGGCACAAAACGGACACAGGGCTGCAGTTCAGTAAAACATGCTGACAAAATAGATTTAGGAATAAAAAAATACTTCATGTTTTAAAGACTCTGGAGATCAATCTGTTTGTAAGAATATATACACATTCATTTCTTATTTTACTTTTTTTTTTTTTTTACGAAACATCCAGCACCTCAGAACAACTTAATTAACTATCACAAATGGACAAAAACCTACATTCAGTTCATGCTGAGGACAGGAAGGGCAGAGCCAGCGGAAATACTGGTATCTTTACAGATGTAGTGACCTACAATAACTATTTTTTCCAGTCCTTCTCCTGGATGACCTGAAGGGTCAATATGCAAACATCCTGAAGGAGGTGCAGTGCCTGGATTCTGGTTGCATTGATCGTTTTCGGTAACAGTCGATGCCATTAGTTCTGAGGCTTGGAGAAGTTGAACCAGTAACTTGGTATTAATCTAGTGGGAGGGCTGCTTGCTCAGCCAGATTTAGTCATCCTCGTAATGGCGACAAAGTTCAGTTTAAAGGACAATGGGGACGAGAGTTTCAGTGTATTAATGACTGTCCATGTGGAAAGAGGGGATTTGAAGGCTTTACTAGGGAAACGTCTGACCACTTTGTGTCATAATAAAATACATACAGAGTTGCAGACAAACCATCAACACAAACACAGTTAAAAGGGTTACACCATAGTCCTGAAAGTCTTGCTTTAGCTTTGTTAAGTGTGTGTTTAAACATTATTTCACATCCCAGACAAAACCGGTGATAAGATTGAGACCTTTACATTGGTGCATTTCCTGCCTAATTGCCATTGAATATACCTGTTATGTTGACACTTAATAAGTTTGGTTAAGAGGCTGTTTGTATGTTGTTGTTTTTTTACACACAGTTAACAAGACTTCTGCAAAATGGCAGTGAAGGTCAAGTTGTTGTCCATGTTACTTTTTCTCGAAGACACAATTAACAGAACTAATCACGCATACACAATTCTCTGGTCCCACCGTAATTAGAAAAGACATGTAGTCATAAGTAGCTGCTAAACTGATCATGACTTGACCTTAGTTTGGAATTGATGTTCCTATTTCAATGTTATAAAGGAACCAAAAATCCACAGAAAAGCCCGGAAGGTATAGAATACTCTAATCCAAAGAATTTTCACGTGGGATAAGCTGATATTTTGTCTACAGAACTGGATTCCCATCATTAGAAGGCTTAAGAAAATACATTTTAAAGGAAACTAAACAGTTGTGTTTTTTATTTCAAATTCTTAAACTCATTTTTGGAATCTGCTTTAAAAGCATTAGCACCACTAGATCACAGTTAGTATTTAATTTCTATGTATGGTCAACATTTATGATGTAAATATTTGGGAAATCCTTGGGATGTTTCTGCATATGTTTGCTTTCTTACCTCCATTTAGGGCTATTGTAATTTCATTATTAGGGAACTGCAGCTATTCCTTTTGTTTATGTGTTCCTGATAGTGGCTTTTATCCCTCGACTGTTTGTGAAAAAGGTCTGCGAGGAACCTTGGAAAGAGATCAGATCTGATTTTATAAAGTGATAACAGTGAGGCTCTGATCTTTAGACTAAATACAATAGGCCATAAACTGGTCGAAGGTTTTGTTGCCTCATGACCCTCATGGAAAAGATGCAAGTCTTTGCTGGACGCAAATGCTTTTCTTCAGATCTGTTGGTACAATGAGGTAAAAATATATGACTCAGTCAATTGCAGTGGCTTTAATATCCATATAACATACATTCCAACAACGTGCCTGCTCTTTACAGTGTGCTGCTGAGAATCTCCGAGACCTGCACATTTGTTTGCTCGTCTGAATCCACTTCTTGGGCCGTGGCTCCCTCTGGCTCATCCCCCTCCTCTCCTGACTCCGCCTGTACTACAACCACCGACACACCTGCAGCTGTGACAGTCTCCCCCTCCCGGCTCGGTGACACGTCCTTGTAGGGCTCCACAAAGATCCTGCGGACATGGGGCCGCAGCTCCCGGTGTCGGCCTTTACGGCTCTCCAAGACACAGGAGGCGTGGCTGATGTAGGTGTGGCCCTTCGGTGACGGGGGGTCTCCCAGTGGAGTAAGATCACAGTCCAGCTGCCTGGTGTAGACCCCCTCAGATAAGGACCCAGTGAGACTCTCACCACTCTGGCCCCTGAGCCAGCGCTGGGGCCCACTGAAATATTGTCCACGATGGCTCCTTGAGAGCAGTTTGCGTTTGGCTGGTGGATTGACAAGCCCCCTCAGAAGGGCTGGGCCCTCCTTTGTAAGTGAGAGGCCCTCAAATGTCTTGGTAGTGTCAGAGAGGACTGGGGACAGAGGGAAAGACGGCGGGAGATCTTTGTAGAACCTGGGGGACAAGGGAAGGGATGGAGATGTGGTCAGGGTCCTGGAGCATGGAGGCGGTTGAGGCGAGATGGGCAGAGGGAGATCTGTGGATGGGGAAGTGGAGGTGGGTAGTAGAGGGTCCTTCCTGGGAGTGGAGACCGAGAGATCTTTTGGTGAGCAAATGCTGTACCTGAAAGAAAAAGAGATAACTCAGATTAAAGGTGGGAAGAATGAAACACGTAGGATAGGCACTTACGCTTCTCTGAAGAAAGTAATGCCAGTGTGTTTTGTTTCTGTCTTTCTGGCATAAATAGTATTGTATTTAGCTTTTCTGAAAGTGATTAATGTAACCTGAGCTCGTGGACCTGCAGGACATCGGGGGCGCTTCCGCCCAGTGAGTGTAGGACCTGCTGGGACAAATCTGACGCCGGGGAGTAGAGCAGATCGAGTTCTCGGGGGCTAAGAGCATCACTGGAATCATAGTCGCTGTCGGTGGGCAGGAACACCTCAGAGGAGCCATCCTCATCAGAGCCTAGCAGAGAGTCTAGAAGAAAAAGGTTCAGTAAAGCTCTTTATGTGGTTCAAGTCTGTTTTTAGAATGAAACCCTGTACACACACCACTGATGGCCCTTTTCTGCCTGAGCTCCGGTGATGGAGAAGGGGTGGGCATGTAGTCCATCGTAGAGGAGGTGGAGTCGATCTTCTGCTGTCCGGGATCACTTTCTGAAGCATTGGTATCCACCAGACACGTGATCAGTACGCCGCCGCGGGGTTGCTTGTAACGTGCGTACTGTAGGGCGTCTGTTATCCAGCGGATGTCCCGTCGCATCTCATCCATCTGCTGCACATACAAAAACATAACACTATTGAGTTCCAGGGATCACATCACATTGTATTAGCACACACTAAATACTGTAACTCTAGAGAGGGGGTTTATATTAAGCTCAAGGGAATGAAGATCCACAAATCATGATCAGTACTTTACATTTGGTTTTGTGCATTCATAGAGGTGGTGGTGGGGCAATGAGCTTTTCTGCCACTTCTCTACATGGAACAAAAAATGTATTCACTACTGAAGTTTAGTTGGCCTTGGCATAGATCAAGCGACAAAGGTGCCTCAGTAAAGATTTGTGAGATCTTCAGAGATTTGAGAAGTGAATCCGAGGTTTTCTCGAACGAGGGTTAATGTGCACCACAGCTTGGGCCATTGCAGTCAATTTGTTTTCTTTGTGTCTTGATTTCCAATAATTCATCTAGAAAAGTGCTTTGAAATTACATTTTCGTTCCATTTATATTGTTACTGCCTGCTAAAAGAAAAGAGATTTCTTTAGATTAAGCATATTTGCTAACAGTTGAACTAGGGTCTGCGGTCCACAGCACTTATGTTCTGGTTTTGGTTTTGTGGGCTGTTCATGTTTCTTTTGCATTATAGGACTAAAAACAGTGATGATAAATAAGACAGAAACATAAAGTAGCATTCTCCAGAAAAGGCTTAAAAGAGGATTGGATTATCTGTGTCGTCATTTTAAAAATCTGAAATTATTAGTAGTCTAATCGTATTGTTTTGCTTGGCCTCATTGGGAGATTCGGAGAATCCAACAAAGACAACGCGGTTTGGAACAGCTGCTGATTGAAAGATCAGATGTTGGATGGATGGTGTCGAATGTAGAGCGTCTTGTAAAAGCTTTAACACTCTTTTTGATAGATGTTTGTTTGGTTTTGTTAGTTTTGTTTAAAAAGAATCTCGGGTGTGATTTCTTAATTGTCCATTCCTGTTAAAAACATTTTTCCAAATTTTGTATTTATGCTACTGTTTCTTTGTTATCCTTTGAATAATTAGTTTTAGATCATTAATAAAATGTTGTCAGTTTTGGTCAGACGTTGGACCTCTTTAAGCGCTTGTACACCAGATTGAGCCCCATTTGATTTTGGCTCTCCGTTTCGCTGAACAGCAAACAGACTTCTGTGAGATGACAACAAACAGAAGATATCCTGGAGATTCACCACAGATGAAACAGTTTTTTTTGCTTGGGAGCAAAACTGAGCCATAGGAGTCTTGATTTTCCATCTGCAGCAGATTAAATTGACAGCAGCTTCATGAAATAAACCACAGATCTGCTGAGGTTTCAACTGACGCTCTGCAGTTTCAGCAGCTCTCATATAATTATATATATATATATATATATATATATGGGTTTTTACTATATACAGTTTTTTACTTAAATTTACAGCAATCAAAGTTTCTGCTTTACAATACCTGACAAAATCCAGCTGGATAGTTTAGTCTATCACTAAAAATTTTATATTATAATTTTATAAATCTATACTTTCATTTTCTAAAACTTTATTTTTATTAAATAATTTATGCAGTTAATTGCTACAAAATAACGTAGTTAGATAAAACAAGATAAAATCAATACACCACTGCAGCTCTACCCTAAAAATTGTAACACATCAAAACTGCCAACAATCAAACGGAGATTATGCATTAATTTAAGAAAGATGTAGGTCCTGAGTAAAATAGGCAAGGCTGAAAAAGAGGTTTCTATGGAGATTAAGTCATTTTCAGGACAGGCATGAAGGGAGGGAAGCCCACAGCATCGCTCGTCTCCAAACAAGAATATAGATACACTGATAACAATGCAGTTTCAGTGACTTTTTTTTAAAGCATGTCATACTGGAAGAGATACACTTATTGTTTTTTTTGTTGTGAATTTAAAGAACGCAGAGAGTCGTTATTTTGAATGCTGCGATTTGAAGAAGATCGATCAAATAAGGAGGGAAGATGTTATAGGTGGCTTTAAAGGTATAAATCAGTATTTCAAATTGGCTTAAGTATGTACATCCATATTTTATATCAATATTTCATAATCACAATACTGTTTACGTGTAAATAGATATTTATATCCTTTACAGCACTTCTGGATAGATGCAAACTACATTTCGTTGCTTGTACTTGTGACAGGGCAATGAAAATAAAGTTGAATTCTATTCTAAATGATCTGAAGCCTGTGACGTTGTTTTAAGACTGGGGTAATATGCGAAACTGATGGGGTGTCGGGAATGAATCATGCAGATGGATTCTGGAGGGATTTGTGATGGAGACCAATTAAACCAGAGTTGATTTGCCTTACATGTGGGAATGATAGAAGGACCTTTAGAATATTTTACATGGTCTGAATAGGAGCTAAACATTGAGAATGAATGCACCTTTACCAAACTTCAAGACATTTAGGATTTGAACGGCTGTAAGGAATCTTTTCAACTCTCAGAGTTCCTGTGCTGCAGGTAAGATAAACGTCACAAGAACCAACTTCAAAACTATTTAGATTTCTCCTTACAATTTTTAGTTTAGTGAGTTATCAAACGTGGCAACTTATTGATTTTTCTTACCCAGTTAACATAACATAATCTTTTTAATATTTTAAACTTGTTTGTTATTTTTTTCAAATGGAGAAATCATATTTAGCAGTATCCCCTGAAACCATGTAATTAATTTCTTCATCATCCCTTCAATGATGAGGATATAATGCCTCGGAGATTATGAAACTTAACTACGCTTTTAAATGTCGCTCTTTTTCCATGGGATTCTATATATTTATCACTTTAATCTATGGTTGTAAAGCAAATGCATGATTCTGATGAAAAATGAGTCTTATGTAATTATTTAGTCTTTTTGATACAAACCATCCTGCAGCCTGGTCCAGGTTTACCACACACACAATTTTAGTGGCTTCCTCTTATTTCTGAAGCTACTTTGGTTTTGTTGTCCTGTAAAGGATTAATTTATGGCTTTGACACACTATTTGTATCCTTTTGCAAACACAGATCGGCGCATCTAAACAGTTTTTACTTTAAATCTGAGTTCTGACAGAACAGAAAAGCTCTCCTTGGGCTCTGTGGTCAGAGACCCCTTTTTTCCAGGCTTTATAAAAAGCAGACCGAAGTTGTCACTCGTTCAGCGTTTGAAGAGCCGTGCTGAGGTTTCGTGGTTGGGCTTCATTAGTTGCGGCAGCTCCTCTGTAAGAATCTCCAAATGAGGAGCAGAAAACTACTCACCGGTTAATCAAGATATTTCATGTTTTCTTGCAAAAAAGAATAAAATTCCAGACAATTTCTTTTAATAATGACTTCAAACCACAGACATATTCAAGTGTCCCTACTTATGCTGTTTAGGTCTCCTGCATGAATCTGCAAAGACCTGAAGAGACATTATATAGCACTGCAGATCTCTCGGCTTGACTCTGTTTCAAGTTTTCACTGATGCAAAAGCTGCCTTCTCTCTCAAATTGTAGGAATCACAGCTGAAGCTACAGATGTTCACCTCAGCAAGTTAAATACTTAAAAAAAATTTTTTCTCGCAGTGTGGCAATCAGAACTGTTATCTGAGTGCCAATTTAAAGCCCAACAAATTCACTTTCACAAGAAGAATGATCGAGTTACATCCTGAAAAGCTTAGAAAAATGTGTTATTGCTTGAAGAAAAAGGTTAGTAGGTTTATTTACCTGGATGTAGTCCTGGATGAGCTGGTGTCGGGACCTGGCGGTCGTAACCTCACTGTCCGTGATAGCCTCCCGCAGTGCTTGCTGGGTAATGAGGGCGTCCAAGTCCAGGACGGTGGATAGCCTGCAGTAGAGACTGATGAACTTTTCCTTGTAGGTGCAGAAGTGAACTAGGATTGGAAAGGGGAGACAAACACAGAGAAGAGTTAAGCTGATCCAAATTGCACTGAAAACAAAGATATTTTCTTTCAAATTCTGAACATTTTCCAGACTCCATTTCCTGGACTCAAAGTTCTATAGACAGTTTTACCTCAAATATGAGAAAAGCAAAAAAACACGGACAAAATCCACTGACTGGAAATAAAGCAGCAGACAGAAATCTCAGGGAGACTTCCTTCTGACTTCTGTCCACATGATTCAAATCTGCTCTACCTAAAGTGTTGATAGAGATGAAAAAAAGAGCTGTGTGTTCAGTAACTGTGTTTTTCGAGCAGGCTATAACTAATTTAATACTATTTTCAAAAGTGCACATTACTTTTTAATATAGATTTTCTTTAGGGAAGAAAATAATCTGAAAAGTATTTCTTTGTGTTTCTAAAAGTAAAGAAATGACCATGTTTTGTGAACATGATCAACTGATTGAACTGATCAATAATGCACAAACTCAGAGGCAGCCGGAGCTCATCCTGCAGACAGTCACATCCTTCGCGGATTTTTTCTGCAGCATTGGAGCTGCTCCACGGGTTGAGGACAGACCGAGCTGTGTTTGCAGCAGCAGACGCACTAAATCAGCCTGCAGGCTCCAGCAGGACGGCCTCTCTGCTGACCTCCGACACATACACACACACACACACACACACACACACACACACACACACATGAACATGGTAATAAAACCCACACGCGCCGCACAATATGCTCTCTCCGTACATGCAGAGCAACACTCACACACACACACACACACACACACACACACACACACACACACACACACACACACACACACACACACACACGCACGCACGCGCGCGC
>JAVLVB010000001.1:12153497-12165584 GCA_032876305.1 Orestias chungarensis
CACCATTCCAAAGCTGTTGAGACAGTCCCACTCAAGCAGAGATGTTCAAAGGATCTATTGTTCGACAGCAACGGGTGTAAAAAAAACAAAAAACAAAAACAAAAAATCATAAAAATATCCAAACATGGATTGTCCTACTTCTACAGAGAATAAAATAACGTCATCAAATAAATCTGAAGGAATTTCAAAGAGCAGCGTAAGCAGCACCAGCATGATGATGTGTGCCTTAGATGACACTGCATGAAGAACTGTCATGTTCAGACAGCTGATATTACCAAACGAAGTAAGGGATCACTTTGGGAAATCTTCCTCCAGCTCGACAACACAGAGTTACATTAACAGAGCTTACAGTGTTGGAAAGAAGCTTAATGCTACCCTTGTCCAATGAGAACTGTTTCTTTAGCTTCAAAGATATCGTGGGATGGACCAAATGGAACGCGTTGATTAGAAAAAGTAGAATAATTTGTCCATAATTTACTCGCCCTTGTGCATGAGTATATGTTAACAGCCTAAAACTTAGTGGATCTCCCTGTGTGGATCAAGAGCGGCTTCCCTCTGATCATGGAGCCTGTTTAGACTCTTCCTAGTCTCTTAAACATCTCAATGTGTGAGTTTGAGAGACATCGGGTTATGCATGCTGCAGAGAGGCGGTTCCAAGAGGGAATGCGTTGTTACCGAGTTCAAACATCTGGAGCGGGAGATGCAGGAACCCTGACAGGGGGTTGTAGGGATTGGACTGTCCAGGGGCGGAGCAAACGTCGTCAGCAGGGGGCAGCAGCAGCAGGAAGGAGACGCCGTGGCCAATCTCCACGACCTCCTGACTGTAGAGGCGGAAGTGACGGGCCTGCATGTGTAGACAGACGGAAATACTCAGGATCAGTCAAACCTGGATTTTAAAGAAATAGCAAATAATAGCAAAGGAAAATCTAACAAAACCAGCCGTCAATCTATCTATCTCTACTCTACAATCTGGATGATTATTTACTAAATTATTTACTAATTATACAGTATATTATTTTAACCTTTTACTAACATTTTCTTTCTTCTGAAGGTTTACCTTCTACTTGCCTTTGCCATTTAAAATAAGCCTTAACATTTTTTTTGAAGAGTTTATGTTCTCATCACTCAGCCACAATGTTTTTTGTTCAGACCACTTTTTTTTTCCAAATTTCATTTATTCCTTCGACCATTTTCGATGTTTTCTATATAATAGTTCCTTTTACATCTCTTCAGATGACCGTACAGATATAGGGTTAAAGTTATGAACCCTGTCACACCTTGGGGTCTTAGCTGCTGCTGCTGCTGCTGTGTAAAATCATCAGGATGGAAAACCTGAAGCTGAGGTGCAGGTGAGCATACCTGTTGCAAAGGGATATTGATTTGCTTCAGGAGAGACTTGACGGCTGTCTGCAGCTCGTAGTACAGTAGAGGGGCGTAGCTTTCTGTCCCGGGCTCTGGCTCCTCGCTTCCCTCCTCGCTGCATCGTTTCTCGCCTGCAGCCACCAGCGTTTGCATCCAGTCCCACTCCTCCCTGCAGAAGCACAAATGCAGGTTATCCACAATTATTGTCTACAGGTGCTTTGTTGGAAATGCTGCCTTGTGTCTGTAACTGCGGTTCCGAAATGAGTTACTTCAGCAAAATGTCAACAGCCATGTTATGGACTGTAGCCATGGCAAAAGGATTAGAATGAGATAGAAAGCTTTTTAAATTTTTTTTTTTAATCCAGATTATAATTTTCTATATATGTGCTCTGACGAAACTAGAGAGAGGACCTGGATACGTTGCCGTTATCCCGGATCCGGGTGTGGCAAAGCATGTTGGGGGTACGCTGGGACACGAGGACTTTGATCTGGTCCACGGAGCTGCTGAGCTTTAGGTAGCCCAGATAAAGGCCAGGGGCAAGGCGGTGGGTACTGCGCCGCTGGTACGCCAGGATGTCCTGCAGGGCGGGCAAGACGAAAATGAAAAAGCTTTGGCAGCAGACCTTTAGACAGGCCAGTTCTCACGATAATTCACGTCTCAAAGGTCTTTCAGATCAGCAACTGTCTATTTTACAAAACTCTTATCCTGCAAACAAACACACAACCATTCACTTTTTAGTGTCTTTCACTCTTTGGAGAAATAAATCAAAATACAACGAGGAAAAAAGAAAATGCAATAAACGGGTTTACGTTTGTGGATTTCTAGTCCACAGTAGTACACAAATAAGTAATGAAACCCATATGGCAGACAATAATTTGAGATTATTTTAGGCAATCCATGGACATCAAGCACCCCTGGCTATTTTGGTCCAGAAATATTAAACATTATTGTACTTATAATAGTGTTGCATTAGTTTTGATTTACCGGAATTATTTTTATTATTTAAAAATGTTCGCACAATTTATAAAACAGCCTTGATCTCTAAAGATGAACTAAAAACCTTTACCCCGTGTAAGGTCCTTCCAAGTCCTGCACACTGAGCTGGTCTCTCTTACCTGCATGGTGATGATGAGGATGTCCAGCGCATACGGCTCCTCTGGTGTGGACAGGGACTTCCTCTGGCTCTGCAGTTTGGTCGCCTGCATCCACCTTCCGTTAAACAGCGAGTGCTGGCTCTCAGTGTCGCGTATGGTCACCAGCAGCATGTTGCCGTGGCGATCCTTGATGGGCTCGTAGTGGACCCATCCAAGGTTGTGGGTTCCGAGAAGGTTCTGCCAAAATCAAGCGATAAGGACTGATTTCAAAAAACACAAACGAGTCTGAGGCGGATTGTTCCTTCGTCCTTGTTTTCCCAGCAGATCAAACACAGGTTGCAGCACATATATCTAGACGTTCTCACCTGCAGTTGGGCGGCGGCAGTGAGCATCTTGTGACGGGCCTGCAGGGTAGAGGAAGAAGACATGGACACAGACATGCTCTGTCTCAGCCACCGGATGTCTTCCCACATACAGGACAGCTGCAGAAAACACACGTCACCGGGTCATTGTGCTGCATTCTTGTGCAGCGAGATGAACATCTAACATCTGCAAGGCTGATGATCTGGGATTATTTTAGGGTATCATAAACTCTTCTGTGTCGAATTTATTGTTTTCCTGCCATGAAGAACATCAGTATGTATCCCGCTAGTCTATGGATTTTTTTTCTGCCACTATATACAAAAATGTAACCCTGGTACAGTTGTGTGTCTAAGTTTCAGCAAAAGCACTCATACGGAGCCGTGCACTATTCCTCGAAGCAGGAAGCCACTCCTCACAGATGATCTACTCATGCTTTCACTATCTTGTCAAAGCTTAAGTTTTCTGCATGCTTAAAATCTTTGATATTTTTACTTTTTAAATGTCAAACGGGTGAATGCACCACCAAAGTCTGTCCATGTTCAGGCCGAACTCTAATTCGGATGCACCCTTAGTCAAGTGTGAAGATGAGCGGCACACCAATGGACGTCTGCAAAATGTCAACGGTTTGAACTGTGTGGGAAAAGAGAGTGGAAAAAAGTTCCCCCACACCGATGTGAGAGACTGACGAACTGACACCAAAAACCTCAGAGTTATTCCAGCGTCATTTAGTTTTGGAGTTTGAGCGTAAAATATGGACAGTTTTTCTGACGAGCGTTTCTGATTTTAGTTCATTATTGTCTAGACTTGGAAGACGTTTCTGCAGCTATTCGTCCTCGTCTGTTGTTAAAGAAGCCAACAGAAATGTTTTTGTCTGCCTTCCATGAAATCCGCTGATGCTCAGATGAAATAAAAGCAGTAATTTAGATTAAATCTACTCTCAGAAACCTTTATCAAAATTCCCCCGTAAGTGTTTAAGACATCCTTTTCTTTCTTTTTATATCTGGCATTGTCAATACTTTTAAAGCCCAGACCGTAGATGCTCATTCGATCAGACTCAGACTGTGCGCAGCTCTGTAGGCTCTGGGAAAGTGGTAATTTTCCACGGCCAACACAGAGCTGTAAAGTCACCTTCTTCCCACCCAACACAAGAATTACAGCTGCAGTTGGTCTGTGGTTTAATTGTTCAGCATTTCCATGAGTGCTTTTGTGCTGAAAAGGGCCAAAACACAATTTTCTGAAGGGCTAAGGTATGAAACTTGTTCAATTTCAGACGTTTCCTGCTAATACAATAAGTGTGTGGTAGAAAATACAATAAATTATGCAAGGATTCGAGATTTACTAAAGTATCCAAGGATATTATAACAACAGACGTCTGAAGCTCCTAGCAAATCAAATCATCTGGAATAGTTTAGGATGGAGTGTGTGTGTATGTGTGTTTTCTGTATGTTTATTAGGGTGTGTCAGTGGGATGACGTGACACAGAAGTATTGCCATACCTTCGTGAACCAGAGGAAGTCCTGCATGAGCGAGCTGCTGTAGGAATCGTCGACCTCCACGATGGGAATCTGCTCCTCGGCGGTTACCAGTAAACTGTCCTTATGGTAGAAGACAGCAGCCAGGTATATCCCTCTGCACACGCATGAGGCCAGATTGGGTTTAGATTTATTACACCTGTCGGCTGCTCATGTGTTAAGGATGTGAAACCTACCTTTTCAGTGTCTTAACAAACTTATTTGAGGAATTGAAGAGATGCTTGAGGCTTCTGGAAACCGACTGCTTCCTGCTTGGGTTCTGTAGCTTCGATGAGTCTACAGAAAATAAAAAGAAAAGGAAAGAAGATAGTATGAACATTTAAAAATGTCAGCTAGAACTCTAAATGCTGAATTTTAGTTTCTGTGTGTGATTCAGGGTCAACGGGGTCAAATTTGTCCCACACATTCAAGTTATGTCCTTCATTCCTCCTGGTATCTCTGTTCCCCCCACCCCAGCTGTCCCCAGCCACTTGCCGATGCCAATCTCCAGACCGCAGCAGCCTTTTACGCCGGCTAATTACACGCCACATGATTATCAGAATGTAAACCAACGAAGAGCTTGCAAACACGCCACCGTGCCTGAAGTGGCCGGTCTGGCTGCAGACAGGAACCTGCTTGGCCGCCGTACCGCCACTAAAAGGAAAACTGTGTCAAGAAGAAATCTGTTTGTTGTGTTTAAGCCAAACTAGAGGAAGGACAGGATTTATCCCCTGATTAAAGATTGCATTCCAGCTTTTCAGGAATGTGGAGCAGTCTGAACTGCAGGAACGGATGGATGAAAGTCAAGGATGAAAAGCTTTTTAATTCATCTTTAGACATGAAAAATGGGGACGCTGTTTAAAACATTTTGTGAAAATGTTTAAGTAAAACGTAGTCAGCCCTAAAAAAACAGGAACTCTTCAATTTACAATAAAAATCTAATTGATTTTTTTTTATTTAGTATTATTACTATTATTTTTTTTATTATTATTTTTGTATTATTTTTATTTTTAACCAAAACTTGTCTTTAAATCTGAGCCGAATCTGTTCAGTGACAAAATGATTCACCCTCTTTGCGTGCACAAATAAAAACTTTCTCATTTCAGAAAAAAATCATTTTTTAAAATGGGCTTTCTATCAGTTTCCAATTAAATGTGAAAAAAAACAAAGTTCTAAAATTACCCACGCCATTCAATTTCCAAGTGATGTAATGTGTAAGGATGTTATTGTCATATTGTCTTCTGAAGAAGCATGAAAAACAGTCTAAAAAAATGAGACAAAGTTATAATCATGGATGTTATGGAAGTTACTACATTAGTTTTTAAAAGACTGTTCTCTAATGGTCACATAAAGTCACATAAGCGGTATGTTGTCTCATTAATAAGCTCCATTCTTAGCTTCTTTATTTATTTAAAACTGGAACCTCAGAATGTTCCCCATCTGTTCTAAAAAGGGATTTGCAAGTTTTATCAAAGTAAACTATCAGTTTACTTGCAAGTCAGAGGAAAGCACCATGTAAGATCCCGAACAGAGTTCTGCAAATTCTAAAAAACAATAAGCAGGTTTTAGAGAAAAAAACAAAAAACAACATGAAATTTTCTAACTGGAAAAAAAGAAAAATTATCTATTGATTCTAGAAAAGTACTGTTGGTATTCACGAGAGAAATTGTAATAATGTCTAAAAAATAGAAAAACAAGTGAGTCAAGTAAATCTTAAATTCTAGAAAAGACGTACAAGTTAACTTTAAAATTATATAGTTTCAGGAAAGTGATTTCTTGCAAATTTTTAACAAAACATGTACGTACATTCCAGAAAAAGGTCCCAATAAAAACGAAATTATTAACAGCATATGAGGTCTGTCATGCATTTTACAGGGATAATAACTCATGTGACAATTAGAGAATATTGTTGCTCCTGTGAAACTTAAATTTTTGTTTTTCTCCCTTTCAAAGTTGCCATAAAACTACATTCCAATTCTGCTCAAATGTTCTAAAAAATTTGACAGATTGAATGGATCAAGCACTACCGCCAATACAAGTTCCACCGCTGACGGCGCTGGTTTATGTCTGTGGAACGACATCAGTCTCTCCTGTTGGACACACGGTTCTGATGTTTTACACTCTAGCTGAGCTCCAAACAGCAGCAGCATTCAGCAGCTCTAAACGCTCTGTGTGTGTGCGTCTGCAGCGCTGCAGGTTAGCACCGTCTAACAGCAGAGTTATCCGACAACAAGTGTGTCAGATAATGGGCGCCTAATAAATAAAGATCCGAGCTCAGGATGGAGCTGATTAATGAGGCAACATATTTCCACCCCCGTCCAAACGGCTGGAAATAAGAGCAGCTTCAGCTCAGTCTCACACAGTTCTGGCCTTTCAGTGACCAATTTTCCCTGATTGTAAACACTGATGTGACAACAAGTCAAGCGAGGACTTGAAAGGTGTAATCAGTGGAGAGACCAAAAAAAAAAGAAAAAAAGAAAAGAGTATTAGGATTTATTTTGAGTAAAATTACTGAGAAAAACCTGCAATCAAAAAGCAAAAGGGGGTGAAAAATGTAATGAATACAAGCGGAGCAAACGGCAGAAAATGGCCGATTGGTTTGATAAAAGATCGCCTTAAAACAAGTCAGAGCAGCACCTTCAAGAGCAGCAGGACTAATGAAGAGTCCCATAGCCCAGATTTTCACCGAGGGAATTTGAACTTGCCTCTGATTATTGTGACATTTTACAGAGGAATCAAGGACTACTAAAAACTGAGTCCTTCTTAAAAAAAAACTGCTATTTCAAGCAGAAAACTGCCTCAAACTTTTCCCTAACCAGGGATGTGGGTCGTCTCATGCATGAATGGTAATGGTTGAGGCAGTTAGTTGCACAATGCTGAGCTAGTTGTCTCATTTGCATTGTTATTTAATAAAATCAGGATTAATATAAAATCTGAGCATCACACTGACTGGTTTTCTTTCTGATATCATCTAACACTATGTGAATAAGGAAAGGTTTATTATAACTTTGGAAGCTTAGCCATGTTGGAATAAGGTGGGTGGGATATCAGAGAATAAAACAGGAGCAAATACATTTTAAATTGGCAGCTTGCAGAGATACAGACAAATCTGACATGGTTGTTTTAACACTGCTGGGTCAGAAATATGTGCGATTACAATGAAGCACACGGACTAGAATTCATTTTCAGTCAAACCTTCTTTCTGACAACTTATAGGGTTAATGCACCGACCAGGTGGGACTCAGGATCAGCACACTGATGCTGGAGTTCGGCCAGATTAATGTGATGTCCTCTGGAATGATGGAAACACCTGCACACGTCATAAATTACCATTGCCCTCTGCTGAACAAGCTCTTTGTGGCCACACTAATTCATCTTACACATTTATTTTTGGCTCTCCGAGAGTAAACTGTGTCAATATACATGTGGGTAGCGGGTGTACATTACAGCTGCAAACACAGCTGGAATATTACACACGGGGATACTTTTAAGGCCCAGTTCTTCAGGTTTTTACTTGATGCTGCATAACCATAATGTTCTGCTAAGGTAACTCCTCATGAAAAGCAACATGTTTGTTACTCATGTTTGAATTGAATTGAAATTGATATCCTGTTAGATCACCATAAAAAAAATAAAAATAAAAAAACACTTCTTGCTGATAAGTTTAAAATATGTTGATAGCAAGTATTGGAAGGGCTTATTTAGCTATGGCTGCGAGACATGATCATGACTTAAACAACGTGATCTCTGAAATAAGCAGCTTCCTAAGCTGGTTGGTCATGCTTTCACTTAGAGACGGCTAAGATGCTTTAACTGGGAGGAGAACTAGAAGCCACCCAGACCCAGTTACTTCTGCTGGAGAACGTTGCTGAACGAGAAGGAGGCCCGGGTGGTTCCCTATTGACCAGTTACTTTAAAAACATACCCTGGACGGCTGGATGATTTTTAAATCAAGACACTTTCATGTTTATCAACAAGGCTTTAACTCAAACCAGGTATTTTATTAAAAGCTGGTCTGACCAATCAATTATTTATTTTTGTGATCTTTCATTGAATAAAACCAGCGTTTCTGTATTCGTGTCAAATTCACTTTTACCCTTGTAACATCCACATAGGTTTTTCAAACTGAAATCCTAAAGGTGAATTCATATTTAAACTAAGTTAATAAAATAGTGTGAAATAAACTTTTTAACTGAGATTCCTGCTTAACTCATAACCAATCAGTTATTTTTTCTTTAAACCATAAACTTTCACCTACAGACCAAAGTTCGCTGAGCTTTCCACCTTGACGTCTTGATTGGCAATGCACATGTCTACCAAACACATAATTAGTGAGAGTGTAAATGTTGGTCAGATGCAACCATTTAGAGAAATGCTCTCATGACTATGACAGGAAAACGAGATTTAACAGAGAACAGAATGGATTTTTTTGTTTTGTAATAAGATGTTTATCAATATTTTTCTAATACATGAACCCTACATTGTTCATATTCTCTCAAAGATACAAAGTTTTAACAATTGCGCTTGCCACCACGGTTTTGTCGCATAATTCGTACAGCTAGTTGTTTGCACGGTTTTCAGACATCACACAGCGCCCTCTAGGGCCGTTGAGTGCGTTGCACTGCTTTCCCTACACACACAGCGGCATCACCTGAATCAGGTTCACATTTCTGGAAGCGTACTCACCTCCGCAGCTGTACTGTGTGTGCGTTGCTCGGACCTGCTGCAGCAGACGCTCCATGGCCTCGACGTGGCCCCTCCTCCTGGGTTCGCGCCCGTCGCTCTCCCTCCAGTCTGCAATCAAAGACAAACTGATAACAGCACTTCATTTATGATTCATCTAAGCTTTCTGACAAAACTGAAGAAGAATATCTCATAGTTTGTTGGAGCGGATGAATATCAGAGCAAATACAGCTGGTTGTTTTGTGAATTAAGTGTCAATAACAATCTCTATGAGCATCTTTCACGGCAATGAGAGCTGTATCAAGTGGTATACAAACTTAGGTATTAAATCAAAAATGTCTAACGCAACTGTCACTGTTTAAAAGTCAAGAAAAGGAGGACCTTCAGTTTTTTTCTCCAAAGTGTTTGCAAATGTTCAAAGGTGAGAACTAGTTTTCCGAAGACTTCTTTGTTTGACAACCGAAAAAGAGCAGAACATAAACAGGTTTGTCTTTGAATTAAATACTTTTGAGGCTGTTGAAACAGACCAGGAATTCACCAAGCAAAGGACAAAATGAGATGACAAATTTACCTTAAAAAGTCTTGAATTAAATGGTTCAAGTTCAGGGACTGAATATGTGAAGCATTTTCAGATTTCAGCAAAGGAGGAATTCACTGAAAAGAAGGAGCTTCTGTGGCACATTGCTTCTACTAAAATTGTTGTTCATGTTGTAAAAGTACAAAAAGTTATGTCTTTTAATGGTTTTATTGGAACTAGTGGCCTTTATTAATTACTAGCACATACAATAAATGGCCCAGGGCAGGGAATTGAACCTTTTGTCTCCTTTGTTTATGTTTATGACAAACACAGAACAGTCTCTTAAAGACCAAAAATGTATTGGGACCAATCCGGGTCTCTTTCAAATGTTTTCCATATAAGGGTTTACATGTACTCTGTGACTTAAGTAGAAATTCAGAGGTTTTTAAAATTTTGTTCAATTTCTTTGAGTTAATTCATTTATCCCAAATTCAATTCACAGAATGTAATCTCATAATCCGCTCAATCTCCTACATGCAAATGAATTTAACCCATTTGCACACATTATAATTCTACCAGATATCTTCAACACATTAGGTGAATTTCTAGTGACGATGAAAAAAAGGACTTTCAAAGATAGCAGTAATGATTCACATCCGGCAGACACTTAAGGTGAATATTTATATCGTTGAAAATCTCTTTAGAGACCACTTGGGCTTCAGAACAAATTATGAGTTGATTAGCTATGTTTTTAGTGGTAGTTATTTCTGCCAGACATCTTTAGTTACAATTCAGACACATATATAAAGCCTTTTAGGTGATTTTAGTGGTAATGAAAAAGTATGTACTTTAGATGGACTAAATAAGAAGCAGTAACCTACAGACTTCACCCATTTTGAGCCTATACTGGCATTTATCTCTTGTGGTCTCCCAATTAACATCCTAATTAACATACCAAACAATAAAGACCTGTCCTTTTGTTCAGCTCCTGTCAAAGGAGAATCTTCCAGATTACTTTAAACAGTTAACAGGACTGAGCTGCACCTCTGTAACTTGCTTTCTGTGATGAAATTACATCCTTTTCCATTCAGGAGTATAAAAACAGATCAACATGTCAGAAAAGGAAAATATGTTGCTGAAATCTGTGAGAACTTGTAAATGGATTCAGGTGCTCTCATGTTGTCTCTCTGCTTATTTAAAAACAGCCGCCCACACACTCTGTGCCCTCCGCTGCTGTTACAGACACACGCAGCGCAGAAACACACACACACACACACACACACACACACACTCGCCGCTCAAGGCTGAAGTCCTCGGAAAAGAAAGGGAGTCGTGACGGGGAGCTGGAGCCAATGTTCCAACCTGGAGGACCTCGGAACAAAACAAGCAGCACGGCTGCCGTCGCTTTCAGACAAACTCACACACCGTCCACCTGGACTGCTCTCTGGACTGACTAGACAAAAACTCAGCGACAACGTTTCCTTTTAAATGCAGCCACATCTAACCTGACAACATACAAACAGTAAATAAGTTGTAGAACTGCCTACAATGTGGTGAGAAAAAACCTCTATAACATGATTATTACTGTTGTTTTAAAAATAGAAACAGCCCTGATGATAATATTTGTGGCGTTAAAGATGTAAACGTGTCTTTAGAAGCAAAAAAAAAGAAAAGCCACAGACAACACAAACGTGATAATAATAAGAGAGATGCAGCCTTTCTCTTTCTTTCCGGATGATTCCGTGATGAGAAATGAACTTACTGGATGGAGCAGAGGATGGAGGCAGGGAGGAGGCGGGCGGACCCCAGCCCTTCATGTTGTACGCTGACACACGGACGTAGTACAGCCGGCCCTTAAAACATGGAAAACGGCAGAGAAGATGAAGTTGGAGGTTTGGCTGTTCACTGAGTTCAAAGTTAATGTTTAAGCCAGTTTGATAGTATTCCTTAAAAAGGCAACTTGTTACTAAAGACAAACTATAAAACTGTAGATTGTTTTGAATCGGGCAAATTTCATGTGTGCACAGTTTTAAGCTGTAAAAATGGGAACTTCAGTCAATCAATTCATGCAGCAACACGGTCTTATTTGGCTCATCGGTGCAGCTTGCTCAAACCATTATGATGTGTCTTTGGAATGATCTCTCAGTTTGCTGTAAAACTGAAAAATAAAACAGCTTCAGGTGTTCAACGAGCAGCAGTCGTACAGCAGATGTTGCTTTGCTGCATTTCTTCGTGCTGCAGGGACATTTCCAGCAGTTTTCGCTCCGTGTGTTCTTGGCGACTCCATTAAAAGAGCAAACATGGTTAATGCGAGCGAGAGGAGGAGGAGGAGAATGCTGTCGTTACCGTGGAGAGGCCGCTGATGGTGCATTTGAGGCTCTGCAGATTATCCAGCACCATCTCGCCAGCGAGCAGCGAGAAATCCTTCAGGCAGCTCCACTGCACTGCACACACACACACACACACACACACACACACACACACACACACACACACACACACACACACACACACACACACACACACACACACACACACACACACACACACACACAC
>JAVLVB010000001.1:12169160-12189923 GCA_032876305.1 Orestias chungarensis
AAAACATTGCCAGAATCAGAGGAATAGTCTCTAAACCAGACCTAGAAAGACTTATCCATGCTTTTATCTCTAGCAGGTTAGACTACTGTAACGGCCTGCTCACTGGGCTTTCTAAACGGGCCTTAAGACAGCTTCAGAACATCCAGAATGCTGCTGCTCGAGTTCTGACCAAAACCAGGAAATATGACCACATTAGTCCTGTGCTCAAGTCTCTGCACTGGCTTCCTGTCACTCAAAGAATAGATTTTAAAACAGCCTTGCTTGTGTACAAGTCTCTTCATGGTTTAGCCCCAAAGTACATGTCTGACATGTTAGAGCCATATGAACCAGCCAGGACTCTGAGAACCTCAGGTAGTGGCCTCCTGCTGATGCCCAGAGTCAGGACCAAACAAGGGGAGGCTTCATTCCAGTTTTATGCTCCTAAAATCTGGAACAGTCTTCCTGAAGAGGTGAGCCCAGGTTTCAACGCTGCCGTGGTTTAAATTAAGGCTGAAAACAGGCTTATTTAACTGTGCATATAGCAACTGAGAATATTATTACTATTATTATTATTTTATTTAAATTTTATTTCTTTTAAATTCAAAACTGATTTTATTGTTTCATTTTCTGATCTTTTTTCTTATGTAAAGCACTTTGAATTGTCTTGTACACGAAAATGTGCTATACAAATAAACTTGCCTTGCCTTGCCTACTAAAGAAAGATGAACATGCATTAAATGAACTAAATTAAATCTGAACTAAAACTGAAACAAAGTTCATCGGCTCCCACATCATTTGGAAATAGATGAAAATCAGCCTTAAGCATCAACCTTTTACAGCCACAAACTCGGAACTCCCCCAAAATAAAAGGTTCTCCGAAAAATTATGACAAGCTGGTTTCTATGGTGATTCTCTTTTTATTTTTTTCAGGGTGTATGAGCAAGATGGAGCCCAAAGCATCACTCATGCTTTGTGAGAAAAATGTTGAACTCCGCATATCAGAACCTCCTAGCAGCCACACATGTCATTAGAAGATTTAAAGCCAGATTATCTGGTATAGTTTCAGGCTGAAATAGTAGGAATAAGTTAAAGTTTGGCTATTTACACCCTGCACTTTAGGTATATTTGACATACAACTCAAAGACCTTTTGGAGATTATAGAGAATTGTTAAAAGTGCAGTAAATACCATTTTGATATATAAAGAGAACCTGTGGAAATGAAACTGTGACTAAAAAAGCTTTTGAAATATTTCATCATCATACTCTAAGCTAAACACGGTTCCAAAAGCTATAATAAAAAATCTAATTGAAACTGTGAATGTGTGACAAAAGCAACAAAAATAGTCAAAAGGTTATGTAAGGCCTTGGTTTTTTACACTTTTACAACATCTCAATATGCCTGATCTGGCAAACATTGTTTATTGTATCTTTGCTCAAATTTATAGCTCCCAATTCTTGATCAGCTCTGCTTGATTTTTAATTTTCACCTGAAGTTACATTTTATTTGACCACCAAGTCTGTGCAGGGAGAGCAGGCTTGTGTGGAAAGTCACAGCATCATGTGATATATTAACACACACACGCACATTCGGAGCGCCGTCTGCCCACACCTGACTGATTTACTTGGCACTTGAGGAATGACACAAACAGCCGGCGGCCCCTGGAGGCAGAACGGTGGCTCTGTTTGTTTACTGAGATGGGATTGTACCACTGTGTGCAGAGCGAAGCCCCGCTCCTGGGCTACTGCATGCCCCCCCTCCTTCAGCACAATAAATCACTTAGCTGTAATTGATGCGCCGTTACGTTCATCATTGGAAAAGTTCAACCATTAAACAACAAACGCTGTTAAAGCTGTTCGGCGGGAGTCCGCTCAGTGTAAAGAGGCCACTGTTCCAGCTTCACGTGGACGCTCACATGCACATAGAGTTAGGGCTGGCAACAGTAAGGTAAGAACCACCTTTCTGTGGAGAACAACAGAGAGACTAATGGTGTGAAGAAAAGTAAGCCTGAATAAGTGGAGGGTGACTGAAGACTCAATCCGTCTTCATCAAGAGTCCTCTACAGGTTCTCTGTGTCAGATTAAATAAAACCAAAGCATCTGGGTCCTGAATTTCAGGAAATCTAGTTCATTGACTCTGATAGTTGGGTTTATGTGGCAGTATGTTGTGGCTGATCACAACATACTGGGGTGGCGATAGACTTGAAGGACTCCTTGCTATCTATCGTACAGTGGTTCTCACAGGAATACCCTGTGGTTCTGACCTAAATCTAGTCTGACCTTTAGGAGATCATAAGATTAATGCTGCAGTTTAATTATCTTGGAAGTCAGAAGTCGAATCTCGGAAGACAAACACATCAAATGAGAAAATCCAGAGAGATAGCAAAACAAAAGTGAACCAAACCCAGGTTATTAATGCCACTCTCATTACATTTATGGATTCAAAAGGGTCCCTAGCTACTCATAATCTTTTATTGTCGAAAAACTGCAGAAAAAACTACCAGTCCTTACAGAAATTTCTTCAGATCTTACAAATACAGGCAACATGTTTTTTACTTCTTAGTTTCCATAATTGATTTTCCAGGTTTAGAGGAAAGGCAGGTCTAACTAACATCTTCGATCCAAGATTAAGGTCCAGTTGACATCATTAAACTGTGAACAAGAGCCGATAGTTTGATTCAGCTGCATATAATATCAATGTATTTCATCCAAGACCAGCAGTAAGTAGGAAACTCACAGTGCGGACTCTCCTTTCCACCAGCCTTGAGCAGCAGCTTGGCAATGGGAGTGTTGTCGGTCATGATGGCAATGTCAAGCGGTGTCAGACCCTGGCTGTTGGGTGTGTTCAGGTCGAGTTCCTCAGCAGAAAACTGATAGAGGAGAATCTGGACTGTTTCCAGATCCTGCTGCTCCACGGCCTCGAAGATGCAGTCGCTGCCCTGCATGGTCTAAAAGGAGGAAAATGGTGAATGCTTTGCAGCCTTTTAGTATCATTGTCAGTTCTACATTTTTAAAGGGATATTGGTTTTTTAAACCACTTCACTCTGGCCAGTAATTCAGTCAGACATTTTGATGACTTTGCGTGTCTTTAAAACTCTATAAGACATTTGGAAATCCAACAGAACTGAGGTTTACCACCATTGTAACTCCTTTAAGGATGTTTGGAATAATTGATTTAACTTTAAGCAAACCTTAAAATAAACCTGGTTGGCTCTTCGGAAAGAAGGTGAGATGGTGTTGAACAATAACAGTCTGAACAGTGTTAAATGTCAGTTTTGGCGCATGAAGCACCAGTTATTGATTGCCTCCTCTCCTCTTCATCCGTCTGCATCTTCCTTTCATGTCTGCTGTTGTGGCTGGTCTGTAAATGTCAGTAGGCTGGCAGAGAGTTCTGGAAGGCTTTCAACGCTCACACACAATAATACATGCACACGTGTTTGTGTATGCACTGCAGCGTGATCCATCTCACTTGATGAGTATGAGCGACCAAATGTTTCGCAGAGCAACGGGAAGGACTTGATGGCGGACACTTTAAAAATTTGATAAGCTGCAGAGACAGACAGAGAGCCTGAGTGCCACTGAGCATGGCAATGACCCAGTAATCTGGCCTGTTAACACCTTATTGCTAACAGAACCAAATGTGGGTATATGATGTAATCCTTCCCACAGCCCAGGGCAGTGGTTCGGAGATCTGGTTAAAGTTGTAATAGATGAGAGTTGGCACTCTGCACACATCACCATTAACAGGATCAGTGACGCAGCAAACAAGATGGTTATTGATCCATCTGTCTGAGAGCCAAGCAGACCGGCAGCTTTCCTGGGTTTTCCGCCGACATCGATGTCGTCCAGCCAGCTAAGATCTCAGAACCCGCTTTAAAGTGATTTAACATTCCACTGAACTGATAAAATATTACTTTAACAATTGTTGGTATTATTTGTTGCATTTATTGACAAACAAAATTTGAAAACGGTTTTAAAGCAAAAACTGAAAAAGTTTAACAAAAAAGTCACCTGTCCATCCGTCCATTCATTAACTTGAGCAAAGTGAATAGTTAGCTTTGTTGCATCTGGATCTCACAATTTAGATGAAATCCTTTTTAAAGTTGGTCTCAAGTACTTTAGTGTATAAAGGAGTGATGTTAGCACTACACCTTTGGTCTCCAAATCACCCATTCGAAGTGTTTTACTTCCTACAAGACTTCAGTAAGTCCTTGACAGGGGTTTTTGTTTTCTAAAAATTGTACTTCAGTGTCCCTATAGATGGACAGTAGCTGTCACAGGTATCTCCTGCTTCTGTAGTGTTTTCCTTATATGTATAATTTTGGATTTCTGGAATCTCCTTATACTTAACTAAACCTCTCAGCTTCAAGTTGTTCATGACACACAGATGCGTTCCTTCTGCTGCAATAATTTCAAAAGCAGTTTTGTGCATCCAAAGCGACATGACTGTGACAACATAATGTAAGGTAGGTTGGAGTGGAAGCTGGACCACTAATAAATCCTATGAATAAATTAATCTCAGTTTAATCATCTTGCAAAGTAAGAACAATAGAAAAAAAATGTGAATTTCAAAAGTAAAGCTGCAGAACCTGAAAAGTCATTGGCCAGAACTGTATTTTTAGTTTAAACTGCAGACCTGCAGAGGTTTTTTAGACAACCTTTCACTTCACAGAATTCTGCAAAGCAATGATTATTGGGAGTAACTTTGTTGTTCATGTCTTATGATATATCCACGAGAAATACGCAACAGTTTTCAACATTGTCTCCGCTGAACTCACAGAGGCTTTCCGGAGGCCATCGGTTTTTCCAAAGAAGTATGCATCTTCAAAGGAGGAGGTGCTTCCCCGCAGCTTTTCGGACAGGTTCCTGTAGAGGCGCTTGGCAGCACTGGGAGAGGCCGGCCCTCCAGGACACTTCCGGGTCTGGGACAGCTGCAGGTTCTGCATCTGTTGGGTCATAATGCCTGGCAGATGTCTGCAAATTGAAGGATTGAAAGAAGTTAGATGCTACAAAACGAGTGATGACATCCAAAGCTGAAAGTATTAGCTTTTGCCAAAATGGGGAAGAAGAGGAGAGGAAGAAAAGGAAGGTAGGAGACAAAGAAATAAAACAAACCCTCTTAAACAATTAATGACTGACAGTAGTTCAATTAAAAGCACTACAACACCCGTGTCACTTTAAATAAATAATATCACTAAATAGCATAAAAGCAAAGCTTTATCTTAGTTCCATTGACTTTGAATTTGAACATACGAAAGCCAGTTCAAAATCTTGAGGTGATGTTTGGAGATAATGACCTTATACAACTCAACCAACATGACAAAATATATGTCTAACTTGACAGGGTACATTGCTGAAACCAAAGCAGAATGCAGGAGTGAAGTGGGACAGGAACATTTAAAACATAATTGGGACAATGTGATGTAAAGCAGGGCTTTAAGAAATAGAGGCCTACAGTGACAAAGCTGAGGTGAAGACTCCCAGCATGGTGTCTGGACTAATCCAGCAGGAGGATGCAAAGTACTACAGTGCAGAGTATTGATCGAAATTAGCTTCTGTTACACCTGAGTTGCAAAAGCATTGCTAACATGTGACAATAAAAAACTATTCTTAACCGAAAAGTACATTACAGAAGATGTGCTATAGATGAATTGTTAAAAAGTATTACTTCTTTTAGGTTTGCATTAAGGAAGACAAAAACTAAAGTCGAATATGATGTTAGCCTTTTACATGTAGTGTCCACATGTCAGATGACAGACAAAGACTCAATTTGCAGCAACAAGACCCTAAATGAAGTTTGGAATCCTCTTGGTTTGCTGGTTAAAACCAGATCATCAGCTTCAATTGGACCAACAGTTTCTAGGGTTATTGCCTGAGGTTGCAGCTGCTTCATCTCCATGAAGATCAGATGTTCAGCTCTCTACATGAACCTGCTGGCCTTTAAAGTTCTGACACAAAGACCTGCCCTCTCCTCAGTAGGTACACGGTCTCTCCTTCCAGTAACCTGCAGCTTTGAGGCTCTGCACTAGTGGAGTCCAGCAACACAATCAACAACGCTGACCTTTTAACTGACATTGTTGCCCTTTCCACAGACAAATGTTCATTTTTCCTTTTTAACTTCACAGTTAACTTTTGCAAAGCCAGTTAGGTGGTCTATGACTGCCAGTCACAGGGGGATAAAAAAAATGCTGGTTTTTCAAATGATTAATTAACCCATTAGACACCAGACTTGTGGTATTGCCCTACATTTCAGTGGAGGCCTTTTACTGATACATCCCTATAATTGGTTTCAGTGTTTGTGCATTGATCTTATGTGGTAGAAAAAGACAAAGCTGTGCCTACTTAAAAAGAGGAAGGGAAATTGTACATAGTTTTCAATGTTTTCTTTTAATCATGTGTGGTACATGAACCAGGTAAGAGAGCTTCTGTTTCTCATCTCCCTGCAGCTATTCACACACTCATTAGGTGTAAAGCAGCTTCTAACAGCGTTGTGGCTGGAAACTCACCTGCAGTGTGTCCCTGGGCTTAGGCTTCACCTGATTGTTGAGCACTCTGCCCAGCTGGATGTCAGATTCTATGATTGGCTCAATGAGGTAATGTTACAGTCATTATATTAGGCCTAATGGCTCTGTAGCAAATCTGCTTGGAAGCGGAACCAAATTAGTGCGGGTGATTATGTAGCAAAGCTGTTAATCGCTCATTTTCAGTGATAAGCAATAAAATCTCCAATAATCTGCTCCGACAGGCCTGCAGGTTAAAACATTTTCTTGTGCATTTTCTAGTGGTGTTATGATAGTAAGGACAAGATAGTCCAGACATGCAGTCACCAGGGACAGGAAGCCTGTCTTTTTATGTTTTAAAGGTTTTTCTATCACATTAGAAAACATCTAAAATTGTCACAATGTATTTTACACTACCTTATTATTTATTAAGCAAAAACTGAACCGAATCCAGAAAGCTAAGTGCAGCCTATCTTTAGCAACTGTATCTGAATAGTAGCCATTTGGCTTCACCTATTCATCATGGCATTATTGAGGAATTTTAGTTCACTGTTCCTTCTAAATAATGCTTCAGTTCGTTAGGTTTTCCGCACAGTTCCCTGAAGGTCCCAACATTTCCTTTGGATTAAGGTCCAAAACAATTAAAACATCTTGATTTTGGTTTTTGCCAGCCATAATTTTGTTCATTTGCTACTGTGGGGTTATTGCACCACTAATGACATCGTTTAGGACAAGATAAGGTCAAGTAATACATTTCTCGCCCATTTTATGCTTTGGCCCTGTGGCGGCAAAACCAGCCACAACCAAAATCATTTACTCTGTAACACAGTTCTGCCACTCTCTACACTTAAAGATGTAGTCTCTATCTCTACATATGTATGTAGAGATGTAGACTACACCTCTATAATATAAACATAGAGATGTAGTTATAGAAAGTCGTGTTGCCATATTGTTTTTGGAATCTGCAGAATATCCTGAGCCAGTACTGGTGAGTGTGGCCACATAGAGAGAGATCAGCACCACTGTACCAGGAACAGTTGTGGCAGCTACATTAGCCTGATACCTCTCTGCTCAGCCCCAACATCCCCCAACATTCAATAAAGAGAAGGACATATGGTTGGAGCAATAAAAACTAAAACAAAACTGAAAATACAATATCATCAAAGTTCACAGTTGAGTTTTGAAAATTTTAACACCTGTCAGCCGTTTTAGACACTGATTCGGATGATGCTCAGCTGCAGTAGCTAAAACGCTTGAAGACTGAAAGAAATCTACCAAAAACAAGAAACACGCAAATAATATCCAAAAGAAACATCTGATTACATCCACATGATAGAACATTTTACCACAAGAGTAAAAAAAACCACACAAAATTAACTAGAATGGCAAGAAATCAGAAGTTGGTTGCAAAGATGAAGTCCTGCAGGGTCAAAGAGATTTTTTTAACGGTTTGTAAATGTCAGTGACAATTCACTGGTACATCAAGACATCAGGAGCTGAATTTTGTCTTGAAATATTTGGTCAAGAAGAAAAATCGGTTTCCTCCCCAATGATTCATAAGAAAATAGGGAGCTACGTAAGGTACAGGAGAGAAATATTCAGAAACGTTGGTTATCTGCTGGGCTTTGGTTTAAACAGATTAGGTTGGATCATTTTTCAGCCAAAGAAACAGTTGGTACATGCCGAATGAAAAACCCGTTGGTCGTGTATAGCCAAGCCGATTAAAACCTGTCCCACAAACTTCAAAATGACCCTGGGAAACTCTGTTAACTCAAAATCCTTAACAGAAAGAGGCGTTTCTGTTTATTAAGATTCAAACAGGTCAACATTGTAACAAAGTGCAAGAAACCAAGATATTTGATCTTTTTAAACCTTTAAAGGATTAACACTTAAAAAAGGCTCCAGATTTAGTTTTCTAATGCGTTGTCTTAGCAGGAAACTGTGAAAAGCCAACTAAAGGATCCTCTTCAGGGTTCACCAGTAGCTTATAATTCATCCACAAACACCAAAGTGTGGAAAGAGCAGCTTTAATCATGCTTTCTGAAGAGAAAACAAGTGAATGAGGACCCATCCACCCCCGATGTCCAGATGATGGGAAAACACGACCTTGCCGAACTGATCTGACATTCAGCGGAACTTCTGAGAGCCTTTCCTGTCCTGCGCCTCAAACACAGAGAGCCTTTTTGTTCTACTCCGCAGCTCTGATGGCTCTCTTCACAACATCACTATGTCAGGTAGGAATCAGTACAACAAGAGGAACAATTACACACTCCACTGGGTCTAACAGCACAAGGAAGGCGTGTAAGAGTTTGAAGCAGACACACAGATGCACTCAACAAGCTTGGAGTGTTTGATGGGGAAGTAATCAACCTTTAGTTGCCGAAGAAGAAAAATACATCAGTAATAATGAAACAGTCACACTGTAGAACATCAAGCTCAGAACAGATATTGTTCCTTTCATAACAGAAAATGCAATCTCTAAGATATACACCATGGCAGAAAATAAACAGCAGAAATCCAGTTTTACACACCTCAGATATAAACACTCGGCTACATGAGTGCTTCTCTGGAAATTATTTGATATGCCCTAGAAGAACCGTAGATTTAGTCAAAGCATCTTCTTATCCACATGATCGCTTTCTTGACGTCATGATAAAATAAAGAGAATATAGCCACGATTTTAGCAACACAACAGTGTCGAATGTATGCTAGGGTGCAATTTTCAAATGCGTGAAGCTGCCACACGCTCAGGTTATAATACTGTATGTCGTGAAAATCATCAGGGGAATTTTCAGCCACCATGCTGTTCAGAAAGGAGATTTTCTCCGTGTGTCCTTGGATGGTATGTATGATCCAACCCCAGAGCAAAAATTAAATCACCTTGTGAGGTTTCTCCGGCTGGTAAGAGCAAAACATTATTTAATTATTCATCGTGAAACAATTCCTCTACCAACACGGAATGAAAAACACACTCAACAAAACAAAAAAATCAAAAAAACATAATGAAGAAGCAACATAAAAAACCCAGAAGACGACAGGAACTCAAGGGTTTTATTCAACTGGTTAGAGGCAGAAAGTTAGTGTAATATAATTCCACAATAATACAGGAGTTTATTTCCAGACATCAGAGAGATTCTGTTTAATTAAAACAGAGGCAGGTCAGAGAGACCAGAGAGGAGCAGAAAATTCTCTGCACTTTTAATACATTTATTCAGTTTTACATGGCTTTCTGTATTGACGGACACAATATTAGAGTATGCTTTGTAGTAATATAACAAGGGTCAACCATGATTGCCTTGTCCACTTTAAATGTGGAAATATGCTTGGTACTTTGAATTTAGCAAAGACAAAATAAACAAAAAATGTCTTGTATTATAAAATAAAGTTAAAACAGTTTTTTTTTCTTACAGCACCACAATAGCCACGGTTAGAGGTCAACATTTTGTCTAAAAATAACTTGATTGGATAATTAAAGCTGCTGCAGATCACAGATCTGTGAACTGCGGTCGGCAGGCATCCTTTAGTCATGAAACAGAACCCTCTGCAGCTGCTCAGATAAAACCACAGTAGATCTGCAGGTCAGTAAGCTGATGGCTGACACACGCTGCAGATACACACACGTCCAACATAATCAGGCTGTTGATGGACATAAACACATAGTGTAGCTAAACACATGCACACACACACCTCAGATACATACATACAAATCAGAGATGGTGATTCAGGTTTCAGATTCAGACTCAAGTCAGACTCAAAAACAAAAACTTTTGACAAGCTTTATAAGTGTGTTTTTAAAGACATGTAACTTGTCTTTGGCTTGCAGTGACTGACCTGAGTCTTTAAAATAATCTTTATCTCCTCTAATCAACAGCGAACACAGGCGTGATTCTAAGCTACAAACTAAGCTCTAACATATGGTGTTCCGCATGCACCTATTTTACTAATAAAGAATGCTCTTGATTATAAGCCAGTGACCTTCATGGACCGCAGGCTGTTAATGGCTCATAACAGTTTGTTAATGTTATGATAAAACAAAAATGCATATTTGATGCAATAAAATGCATATTAAGTATTTCAAAGTTGTACAATGTGATTTTTTGAGTTTTTATAAGGTTCTGTCACGGAGGAAGTGAATCTATGCAGTTTACCTGTAGCAATTCAGTCTGTGGTTTATGATGCATCTATTCCGGACTCAGACCAGATGGGCAGCAAATGATCAGAAAGAATAGAAACTTAACATGGGGCTGAAAAAAAAAAGACAACCTAACACTTGAATTGGCCTTCTAGGACACTTTATCACACTGGAAGATTGATTACTGAAGCTTCAGCTGGACTATTTTCTAACCTTGTTGGTTTCAAGGTGTCCCATCTGCCAAGTAAAAAGCATCTCTTGAACATTTTCTTGTTACAACTCAGTTATTGCGCATTAAATGCTTTGTCTAACTTTTGTTATTTTTAAGGGTTTAACTAAAGAAATGGAATATCATCAAATGGAATATCAGGCAATTTGCTGTGTTGTCCGTTACATATTCTGAGATTATGGTCTGCATGAAAGACTCTGGGGTCAAAATTAGGAGGCTCAACACCCAAAAAACAACCCATAAAGATCTTCAGAAAGTTAAAAACTGAAGATGCAGCTGTTTTTAGTAAGAAAGGATCCATGAACAGATGTGTAGCAAAACATCAACCGTCTGGTTTTACCCTTAGAGGAAAGTATTCTATAATTATATTTTCTAAGAAAGGAATGATGAATAGAAAACCTTGTATAAAAAAGCCTCAAAGTATTCTGATTTGTCCGTGTGAATCGTGCTGAGGAACAATTAATTTAGCCTTGAGAGGCTCCTGCCCTTGGAAGAAAAAGTTTCAAATCCAGTTAAGACATTGTGCCAACAATAAAAGCAATGAAATCGAAGGAGAATAATACAGGACTATAAAATAAATCATACACTTAAACCTCAGATAAGTGACAGTTCAAGGGAGGTGCAGCATTGTATGACTTGATAAAACTCAATCACCTGGACCTCATATACTGTAAAACATGTCAGATATTTAAAGAAAAGTAAAATCAAAAGGATTTAAAATAGTTATTTCTGTAAAAAGATATCATCTCTACTCTAATGATGGTATGATTCTGGCGTGTCTACTTGCCTTTTTTTATATTAGTCTCTGTTTTAAGTGTAATGATTATCATTTACTCCAGTTATGCAGTTACTGTCAATGTCTAATCAGTTCCCATCAATCCAACCAGCACGTAAGGCTTTATAAGCAGTTCTCTGGCAGTCATTTTTGAAAGCAATCTAAAAAGTAAATGTCTAGTTTTCAAAATCTACTTCTTTCTGTTGTTAACAAAGTTCTGCCCCATGATTTTCCTGTTTCATTTTGCCCACTGGATACCTTGCTATTTTATATTTTCTGGATCAGGGCCGTGTTTCTTCCCCCTTTTTACTGCCTTCCGTCTCTCTCTAGGATCTGTAAGCTTCCATTCTGTTTCTGCCCTCTGATTACTGCTTCTTGTCTAAACCACAAGTTCTAATCCAACCTATCAGACTGTTTTTTCCCCCATAAACCCCATTTTTAAATTCTTTACAGTTTCAGACTTCCTCTGATTCACAACATATGGCAAAGTTGGTTATGAACTCAAAAACAAAAGCACCCTCATCTCTCATTGATTCATTCTTGTCACCACTGTTTTGATCCATCTCTCCTTCTCTATCTTATGACAACCAACCATCCATCCATCCATCCATCCATCCATCCATCCATCCATCCATCCATCCATCCATCCATCCATCCATCCATCCATCCATCCATCCATCCATCCATCCATCCATCCATCCATCCATCCATCCATCCATCCATCCATCCATCCTGTGCAGTTCTTACAGTAAGATCTGGGTTTTACCAGTGGGATTTGATATTATCAGGTATCTTGTTAAAAATGTCTGTAGCAATTCAATACGTTTATTTTGATGGGGAGAAACATACTGGTTTATTTATAATACTAATGTATTGTGTGATACCACATCATCTAAAAAATCCATACTTGTTAAACTTGAATTAAAAAAAAAATTGTGCATTTGATTATAACTTTTCTACCTATTTGCCCGATCTGAAGCTTTTTCTCTCCAGCATTCTACAAATACAACCCGACTTACCTCTTTTCATTTCGTTTCTGTGTTTAATGATTCATGTTTAAGCAACTTTATAGCGATTGCTTATCCGCAACCTAAGGAATAGCTGGACCCCATGCACACACTGGATAACCCTGTGGTTGGCTCTATGTGTGGTCATCCAAAGCATAGCCCAGGTCAGCAGTTTAACCTATTCCTGGAATCAAACCAAGAGGTAACCATGGTAGCAGATGAGGACGGTTCAGTGGGATATTGCCTCAGGCTAAATGAGACCGCAAAAAAATCTGTGCTCCTGTGAATAATTTAAACAGAGCATAATAACAACCTGACATTCACCCATCGATACCCGGGTGCCTGAGATTGCTGCATCCTGTGATATGAAGTTTCTTACCCGAACACTTTGAGATACACCTACATTATATTACTTTATAATCCAAGATGGCAGAAAAAAATGCAAATGCCTGGGCTGCCCAAAAACAACCAAAACAAAACCAACAAAGCCAAGGTTTATAGTAAATATTCACACTTCTACATTAACCTCTCTTACACTTAACCCTCTGGTCAATTCCTTCCTGATAAAAACAGTTATTCTAATGTAAAGAGAGCTGAAAAGAGCCACATGTAGACTTGTCTGGATCAGTCATCAGGCTATAGTTTCTAACACCACAATTGTTCTGTGTTTGCCATGTTAAAACAACTGTGAATCTATCCAGGATAACCCTGACTCAATGCAAATGCACAGAAATCGTTAGGTTCTAAAGTTACTGGCAAAAACATGTGGAATAAACAGCTTTGGCGAGTACGCGCAGTCAGGATTTTGAACATAAATTGCAAAAATGTTTTGTTTTTGTTCAGCTTTTATTTGTTCAGCTGAACATTCTGGCTTTGTAAAGGTCAAATACAGAACCAGCACCACAAAACAGAGCTAAAAAACATCCTCAGTTCTTTTTTTCCAGCTTCTTTGACTTTATTTGAATTTGTTTCCCCTGGATTTTCTATTTTACATGGACTCCTGCATCGTTTGCTGGCCATATTGTTGAGTTTATGTTTATGCTTTAATATAAAGCAGCTTACAAAGTAGGTACAATGTTTCAATTATTATCAATCTCCTCATAAGCAGTTAATTTTATTTTCTGAAGTCGTAATGCTCTTTAATCAATACACAGATGCATCATTGTCTTCATGATCATCTTTCGATTGATTGGTAAATGTTCACAACTCCTTTCCTCTTGCTCCTTTACATAAAATATGGTTCAAGATCATCAGTGGCTGCCACTCAGCACCATCTCATTGACTCATCTCAAAGTCTTACTTTCATTGAAATCATCCATTTTCTATGACTATTCTCAATCACCCCACTTGAAACCTGTAACGGCATAAACAATTTCTTGTTGTTTGGTCATATTGTCTTTAGTTGATTTCTCAATGTTCCTTCCAATCACCGCAGTGTTTGCTCAACCGTCCATAACTTCTATTTTTGTTCACTCCGTTATTTTCTGGAAGAATGCATCAAGTTTTCTGTCCTGATGCCCTGATTGTCTTCATTGGTCTGTTAAACATCTTTATTTTCTCGCTTTAGTTTGGAACAAGCAGACTGGAAATAAATAAATAATCAGATTCTTGAAATCAGCTGCGTTCTGATTTACCTTCTTCACATAGTTCCAGCTGCCGCTCTCTGCTTGCGCCCATGTTCCTCTTGAACAGGACGTCAAACTCCACTAGACTTCTCTCATTTTGTAGGGTATTTTAAGCCAGAATGTTAAGCTGCTGAATTAGTGTGATTTCTGAGATTTGTTTTTAATTTGTTGAATTAACTACAGAAAACCCAATCAATTAGTTTTTGTTGAACCTTCAGAACACATCAGAGGTTTTAAGGAGCCTGAATAAAATTGAAGACACAGTCGTGAATCATTATTACTGTGAATATTCTGTTACCACATGTTGAACACTTTGTCCTTAGTGTGATTAATCGCATTGAAATGATGCACAGATGACAAACACAAAATGTGTTCTTGGATTTAAAAAAAGAGCTACATGCATAAAAGTGAGGATTAACTTCTTCCTCATCACCAACGTGGAAACAGAAGTTGTTTTTTTTGCAGGGATTGCATGTGCGTGCAGGCTAACCTGTCCAGGCTGAGTGAGGATCGACAGATTCCTGTGGGATACAGGTGCTTAAAATCTCGAATCAGAGCATCTCCTGCCGGACGCTGGTTCCACCTCTGAGCCAAGCGGGAGATTTTACTGTCCGACCTGATGCAGAGAGAAGAAAGGGGAGAGACAGGAATCAAACTGTGCCAAAGTGATTCTGACAGCTTCCACCTCCCTCACATTCACTCCTCTGACAAACCGGAATCTAGCTTGGACCAAAACGGGTTTTCGAAGATTCATACAGGGAAAAAAACAGAAGACCACAAGACACACAAAAGGATGTATCCAGATTTCAAACAAATGTCTTTGCGGAACAGGTGGAGCCCAAGCTTTAGACTGACTGCAACATTAAAAAAGAAAAGAAAAAGAAAAACAGTAAACAGGTTTGGATCTCTTTGGCGCCTTGTTCCTCTGATTGCCCAGCATCACACCTCACTGATGGGTTTTTGCCTGTTCGCTCAGAACTCAGTTTACAGAACCGCACCAATTCCTGCTGAAATCCTCTCCAACTTCCTCTGCACTCCTATACTCACTGTTGGAACCAGCAGGATGATCAGCAGCAAATTTATCCCAGCTTTTCAGCCTCCTCTGATGGGTTAAACCTCTCAGACTGATGCCTCCTGGCTGGTTCTCTGATGCTCCAGATCATCTCTGCAGGAGGAGAGGAATCTCCGGCTGCTTTAGGGTAGAAGCGAGCGCATCTACTTGCTCTTCACTGTGGAGGCTCGGCTGAAACACCTGTTCACCGGCGAGCGCATCGGCACGCACACACACTTTCACACACTCTGACACAAACGGGGAAGCAAGTGATATGGAGGAGGGGCGGCGGAGTGAAGAGGCTACGAACAAAAGGGGCAGATCTATGGGAGGTGATGGCGAAAGGAGGTGATGCTAGAGGAGGGAGAGAATGCTGCGGCAAGAAAAAAAAAGACAAACAAGACGGATCAGTCCTGTCACCCTACCCGGGAGCGTCTCCTAGGTTTTACAGAGGAGACGGATTGTTCCAATCATCCTCTTCATAGAACAATTCAGTCATCAAAACCAGTTACAGGAGCTCCTGTGTCCTGGTTACATGTTTTTGAATGATAGTGGGATGGAGTGCAGGATGGATGGATTAGGGATGTATCTGCTGTCATGATGCCATTGTTCTGGTCTGTGGTGGTAAAGACAAAGCTAAGGTGCAAGGTAGATTTGAAGGAGCTTTTACTGGTCAATTTTTGTTATACCCGTTAACTATGATCACGACTAAAAGTAGGGGATCATACTGTACAAATCACGAGGAACTCTTTGGGAGTCTAAAGTAAAAGGCTTTCACTGGTTAGAGTGATGTCTGCTGCCCTCTTGCAGCTGTTATCTCATGGGTAAGTGGAAGATGATAGATAGATGTGGAAAATTGACACTTTCAACATTTGGCATCCTCAGCGGTAAAAGGTCTTGATCAGCACATTCAGTGGGTGATGCATTACTGGAACAAGGTTCTCTAGAATTTGAGACAGCATGACACACAAGAACGGGTGGACAGCACGAAAACAACTAATAAAAGATAAAATATTATGTTTTCATTTTGTGCGGCAGTAAATAAAACTGAAATAAAAAATTGTGTGCGCTCAAACTTTGTTGCAATTCAGTGTAATAAAAGCTGGATTTGGCTCGTTTTTGGATCGAACGAACTCTGAGCTTCACACGGCAACATCAAGCGCCTTTTTTCTTCGTAATGATCTGCACTGCTGTGACAGTGCCCGACCAAAACACATTCATTAACTTATACTGATTCGAGTCTTTGTTGTTGTGATCCAGGGCATCTTCTCTGTAGAAATGCTTTTAAGAAAAGCAACATGAATGCTGGTTGCGGTAGATTTCATAAATCCCTTTAATCTAATCTGCACCCAAGATAGATGTTGTTTTCCCTTCTCAGTCCTTCTATTGTAATTATTGCAGTCATGTTTGTATCTCATCTGTTCAGACATGTCAGTGCAGATTTAAAAAACATGAAAAGAGATGCTGTTTATCCAGTTAGAGTCTTAACTTTGGTCTGGTCTCAGCTGCTTGGTATCAGACTGTCCTAAAACACTTAGAAAACACTTTAAAGAAGCGGCAGCAACATATATTTCTGACAAGAAACCTTGTTGATGTATTCTGGCTGAGATCCTGGCAAAAATCCCAGCATTTGATTGAAATTACAACTGTTTATTCTTTTGTTTATATGGATACAATCAGTCTATAATAACTGACTTTTGTTCACCTTTACCCACCAACAGGTCACTCAAAAGTAAAAACTCACAATAAACAAACAAACATCAAGGATCACCAAAACCCCTCTTAACATAATGAATCGTCTAAAGAGTTCACTGTGATGTCTTTGACAGCCTTTTACAATGTGTGTTCCTTTTATTTGCGTTTAAATACATTTGCACACTTTGCCTTAAAAATATAAAAATAACGTTTTGTTTGTTAAAGTATATTAAGCAACCTAAACATATTCCTTGGCAATTGTTGAAGACGCCATGATACCAGCGGAAAATAAGCTCATTTTCCATTTGTTTTTAAAATGTAAACCTTATTATTATAAATTATACAAATTATAAATATAAATAATTATTTATTTGTGGGCTGCACAGTGACGGTAGTGGGTAGCATCGTTGCCATGCAGCTGGAAGGCTCTGGGTTCCGTCTTGGGTCTTTCTGCAAGGAGTTTGCATGTTCTCCCTGTGCATGCGTGGGTTCTCTCCGGGTACTCCGGCTTCCTCCCACAGTCCAAAAACATGACTGTTAGGCTGATTGGGCACTCTAAATTCTCCTTAGGTGTGAGTGTGTGTATGAGTGGTTGTTTGTCCTGTATGTCTTTGTGTTGCCCTGCGATGGACTGGTGATCTATCCAGGGTGTACCCCTGCCTCTCGCCCGTTGTAAGCTGGAGATAGGCGCCAGCAGACCCACCCGACCCCAATAGGGACAAAGGGTGAACAGAAAATGGATAATGGATTATTTATGTGTGGGAGGAATGTAAAACAAAATGAATCCGACAAATAAGTAATTTAAAGCATAAATAGCAGTTGTAGTTGCAATTCAGTGTAATAAAAGCTGGATTTGGCTCGTTTTTGGATCAAACGAACTCTGAGCTTCACACGGCAAAGATGGTTGAAGATAAAAAAAATCCATCTCTTAAAGAATTTTTGTAGCAAGCTTTATTGACTGTATGCTTTAGGATGTGGACAATAATTTAGTTAACCTAATTGATTACAACGGTACACCATAACTTTAAAACTAGCTCTAAAACCTCGCACTAAAGTAAAGAGAGTTCTTGATTTCCAGTGTCTCTGAAATGCTTCCTCAGTATGACGGGTTGCTGTGAAATAAACGACACAACACAAGTTACAGGTGCTGGTCCAGGAGGAGCAAATGCTGCAAGTCGATGATTCCATGCAATCTACTGGGTTTCCTAAGATTGAAAACTTTTTCAGCTGATTTAAACACTAGCATGAACTCACAATCGTATAATTAATTATTAGTATATATTGTAGATTCTGTGTCCATATTGTAGATACTGTGTAGTCAAATTCTATTTCTCGCATAGTTCTTATATTTTATTGTATTATTTAAAATTGCTATCAGGGTGTAAACTGGACCGGGGGATTAGAATTTCGTCCCGCCTCATGTACCACATATGATGTGATGACAAATAAAAATTCCTGTATTCCTTATCTGCCATTCCAGCTGCTTCATGTAAGGAATACAGGAAGTTGTAGCAGCCTAGGTTTAGGTCCGTCTATTAAAGGGTTTGTTTTTTAACGCAGAGTTTTACCAGAGAAGCGAAATTAATTAAGAGAAATTAAGTGGTAGATAACCTTAACCACTCAACTGTTTTGTGAAATTTCAGTTTAAACTCGCTAAAGGTAACGGAGCTTGAAGGATGTCCCAAAATTTCTTAACTTTACTGTTACTCTGATGGTTCGACACCACAATAATAAAACACCCAATAAATTCTATGGTCAGGTTTAAGTTTAGCTGGATAAAATAAACGTCCATCTCTCCCAGACGTCATGATGTTTCCCAATAAAGTGAAGATGAAGGGAGTAAGCTGGTCCTGAAAAAGTGCTCTTATGGAGCTTTTGTATAAAAAAAAGCTATCTTTTTTTATGTAAAGGCGTACAGCAATAATGCCCATGATGGGAATACTTTGAGGATAATTCCACGGCAGTCCTAAATTTCATATCAAATATGACTGCAATGCAAATCCTTGTTACTGTAAAACTTTAATGATTTGCATTCTTAGAGAGGAAGTCAACCTGAATAGAATGTTGATTTTATATGGAACATATCTAAAAAATGAAAAAAAAAGATCGGTTTGTAGAAGAGGTGTTACTTTATTTATTTAGCTTAATTTCTGTTGAAATCTTCCTTCAGGAGCTAATATCCATCTTGATTTTACTGCCCCATGGTTCATTTCCTCTGACTGTCCGATATGTGTACAGTCCCATCTGCTGCACCTTCCGCTTATGGTGGAAAACTCCCTTCTTGATCTGCAGCGCCTCAAATGATATTTCAGGGAAAGCAACATTTATTTTTTTTATTCTTTATGTTTTCATCTATGTTGACCTTTTCACTCTAAACTCTCCTGTTTTTATAAAGGATAGATTTATTAAACAGGAGAACTTTTTGAGAACTGATCCTCCGCAATGCTTTATTAGTTTCAGGCTCTGAAAAAAAAGACTGACCCCGTGACGGTTTTTGATGTGTATAGCTGTGTGAAAGAGTCATATATACCGAGCATCGTCCCCTTCAAGATGGTTCTGCTGTTAAATCTGACACAAAACTGTTTTTTTTTTTGGTCTTGTTTCTTGAGTGGATCTGCAGCTGCCGCAATAAGAACGAAGCCACCAGACAAGAGTTTGTTTTGACATCACAAACGTGGAACAATGGATGCTCCGGCGTCCTGCCAGCCACTGCTCAGCTGCAGCTAGCGGCTCATTGGCTGCTGCTTTTTGTTTCCATGGTGCCCAAAGCAACAGGTGCAGAGAAACACTTAAACATCCCTTTATAAATATTGACTGTTGTTTCCGGTTTTCTAAAAACGAACTAGTTGGAAGGATTACTTTCTTTCACTGTACAGAACAGTAACAGTTACTGATATGAGAAGCTGCATCGTCTTTTGTGTGTAATCAAAAGGAAGGTTTAAGACTGACTTGACATCTAACAGCAGCAGAGCAAGTCTTACACTTTCAGACGGTAAAACATCTGCGGATGACTAATTACCTGACAGAAAGCGAACAGAAAACAGAACTCAATGAGAAAAAGACAGCAGTAAGCTAAGGAGGAATTCATTTCTGACAATCATTGCAAAGACGCTTCAAAGACAGAGGAAAAATATCAAACTATATTTCAAGCTTAATAAAACAGAATTTGTGAAACGACGTTAATCAATGGATGACACAGCTGATTAGTTTTAAAGTAAACTATAGAAAAGCTAAAAAAAAAACTAGCAGAACATTGTGAACTCCATCTCAGACTCAGGTCAGGTTTCAAGACACTTCGTAGGGGTCAAAGGACAAAACCCCTTTTCTCTGTAACGGAATACCAACATTTGCAAAGCCACATCTGAATAAACCAAAAAAGAACCAAAATAACGATGTTTCAAGGTAACCCAACATGTTTGATGAAACAACAAAAGCAGAATATCACCACACGAAGACTGTCCGCAATAAAAGGGTCAACTACAAAAGTTACCAAATATTTTAGCTAAAAGGAGCTTTTTTAGATAAAACTTTTTTTTTTAATTGAGTTAAAGGTAAAATGTTACATTTTATCAAGACCGTGATTTAGGTTCAGTTCTACTAGTGAGTCACTTAAGGGCAGGATGCCACTTCAGCTTCCCTCTGCAGCCTGACCATATTACATTAAATTCATGTGATTACCTCACTCAAATTTCCATAAAGTTGTGATACAAGATTAAAATTGAGTAATCCTCACGCTGATGAGAGGTTGAATTATTTTAAACAGATTCCCTGAG
>JAVLVB010000001.1:12204076-12215605 GCA_032876305.1 Orestias chungarensis
GCAAAATAAGAAACGTGGGGCTTGACATTTCTTTGATAGAAAATATAATTATATATATATATATATATATATATATATATATATATATATATATATATATATATATATATATATATATATATATATATATATATATATATATATATATATATATATATATATATATATATATATATATATATATATATATATATATATACACATATATATATATACAGTGTTTTGGGAGTAAAGAAAAATCAACATATATAGCTTTTGTTGGACTGGTAACCTAAACGCTGAATATGAAGAATTACAATTATATTTTTTTTGTCCACATGTGTCTGGCTTTAAATACAATTATATGTAGATTTATCATTGCATAATTTAATTAACATAAAAAAACAAAAAAAAATGAAGTATGTTTTAACAAAATGCCATTTTTTATTAATTAACTTACAAGACCCAGAACCAGGTCATACCGGAGTATGTGTTCAATATCACAATATAGATCTTAGGAAACTGTACAAAATGTATCAGTATATACAGTACAGTACAAGTTATATTAACTAATATTTAGGGAAGAAAATAAAACTTTGGTAATCATTTTCTGAACTTAAGTACACGATAAATGGTGAATAACAATGGAAATCCTAATGGATAGTTAAAAAAAAAAAAAAAAAAAAAAAAAAGGAAGAATAAATTAAATTATTTGTCAAACTCACATGGATGTTACGCAGCTTCTTTCGGCCTCTCTCCAACCGGTTCAGCAGCTTCAGTTCTCCACCCACTGGCCCCAGCAGCTGATCATCGGCTGAGAAGGTTTTCCTTAGAGCTACCCTATCACCTGCTGTGCACACAGGTGTCAGTTTGTCCATCTGACTCAGAGGGAGGCTCCCTGTTCCTCTGGCTCCACCTGCTGCTGGTCCAGAAGGAGGATCGGGTGACCAGAAGTCGCGCTGCACAGAACCTGGAGAATGGAAACCGGAGGAGGCTTCTGGTTACTGTACACCACAACTGTACAAACACACACCCTGAGTCGAACAAAAATACTAGAAAAGAAACATATTTAGTAAGCATTAACCTAACATGATAGGTTAGGTTAATATGACATTTTTGAACTGTTCTAATAAGACTAACAAATTCTTTCAATTTCTTTCTCACATTGACACATAATAGAAATGCAATGAAAGGATATTTAAAAGAAGAAACGTCTTTGTGTTCGATAATAAAACAAGTGCAAAACCTGCACGTTTTCACATGGAAATGTAGGATTCTCTTGAAGCAATCGGCAAAAAAATTCTTTTATGATTGAGGTTTAATTTTTGTTGTAAAGCCTGAAGACAAAACGTGGAAGGAAATCAAGTTGTACAAGATAACATAGAGAAACAAAAAGGTTAGCACAGTTTAAAAAGAGCCAAGTAGATGCGAGTGAGTCAGGAGATGCAGCTTGAAACCTCGGGAGGTTTTGTGTTTCAATTCATGCATGTGTGCATGTGAGCACACACACACACATGCTCACCTGTGTGCACGTGGGTCAGGTGATGTGCACAGCGGCTGACTATTTGAGCTGCTGCATTAAAATCGACGATGGGGACATTAAAGTAAAGGAAGCTCGCTGTGTTCACGACCAGATGGAAGTGATTCAGGTCCAACTCAACTTTTCGAACACAAAATGGTTCAGTTTCTGCAAGGTATTGCAATCAATGACTCGAGCAGAGGTGGAATTGGGGGAATAAATAATTTATTGAAGGGAAGAATAATGAACATAAACCGGAACAGGACAAGCGGAAACGGTACAGGAACAACGCGGAAACGGAACATAAACAAACAGAGAACTGAAACAAGACGCGGGGACAACAAAAGTGAGTAAACAATCGAAATAAACAAACCACCTAAAGAACACGGGAAGGGGAAATAAACTAACAGACAAAAAACAATAATAATAAAACACAAGGAAAACAGGAGGTGACGAAGGATGGGGGTATCAGCGAGCAAGAGGGGAAGGCGTACTGGGAGACGTGGAGGAAAAGGAGGAGAAGGCGCAGAGAGACATGGAGGGAAGCAGAGTCTCAACAACTCCTCTTGGAAAAACAACTTTTGTCCCTGGGTATAAGGGGACGTTCTGTATCTGCTTTAAGTGAGACCAGTAAAAGGAGGTTTTCTGATCAGAAAGTTCATAGATTTCTTGTTTAACTATGAAAACAAAAGAGCAGCTATACTTCAAGCTCCTTTTGGATGAGGAGTTCCAAACCTCATCTGTAAAGCAAAGCCTGGCCACATACAGAGATAAATTCAGAACATCTTGTAAATGGGTACCTATATCTAAAAATAATAGCTGAGGGATGAAATGCAATTTGAGCAGAAAATCCAGAGCTTTGCCTTTTAGCTCAGTTCTTTATATGCCCCCAGAGATCAAAGCAAAACCTATATTAGTTTATAGCAAGTTTTGCTTTTTCCTCCCAAACTTACCCCAATTATTGTGTTGTTCTGTTAGCAATGGCTTCCTCCTCATAAAAGCTGCATTTATCCCTATGAACCAAGATGTCACACCCAATAAGAGCACAACAGTAGTGCTACTCGTGCAATGCCAACACCGTTGGTGACAACACTGCATGAGGTGAAGACAACTGTACCACAGAGAAGTTAACCATAGGAGCGTAACAACCTCCAAATAAACAACACAGTGAAATTTTGCATAGAGTACAAGAACTGGTAGGAACTTGGTTATTGTTCACGGATAAATTCTCCTTTTGACAACGTATGACGTCCACCGAAGAAAAGCTGAGAGCTATCGTGAATCCTGTGTTGCACCAAAAGCTAAGAACTCATCAAATACATTTGTGGACTTGCTCCGCTTAAAGGTGAGCGGGCTTTTAAATCAACCAAGGAACACTGTCCCAGACTAAAAAATGGGATCAAAATATTAGCCATGACCAACTTTTTCTAAAACTGAAGCATAAGGTTGGAAATGATCAATTATTTCTCCATGATATAGCTCCGTGTCATAAGGCAAAAGTGGCATGATGACTGTTTTGGAAGAGTTTATTCCCATCGTGTTACACTAAATAATCTTACCTTCAATGGTGAAGTATTGTAAAGTAAAAAATTTTTTATCTAAAGGTGATAGAAGCAGTTTACAACAGACGGATAACGTTCAACAGGCCATCAGAGAAATAACTGGTTCAAACTGACTTAAGAATCGAGAATCAGTTTATTTATATAGCGTCAATTTACAACAGATGTAATCTCATGGCACTTTACAAGAAAATATATGAAAATCATAGATACATCATGAACAAATCAGTTTGAAAAAGTTTATAATCTAAGGAACCCCAGCAGATTCATCGAGTCATTGACTTGCAGCATTCACTCCTCTGGAATCAGCAGACCAAAACAATGGCTTGTGTTGTCGCTGACTTTACAGCAATCCCTCATACTGAGCATGCATGTAGCGACAGTGGAGAGGAAAAACTCCCCTTTAACAGGAAGAAACCTCCAGCAGAACCTCGATCAGTACAAGCAGGTGTCTGCCACGACTGACTGGGCTTATCCTAATGGGACACCAGTAGTCAAGTTATAGATGGTTAACATATATTTTGTTTTAATTTGTTTTGGAATAAGTAAATTGGAATAAATTTTGTTTTAAAAATGATTTTGTTTGTTGTCTGACTAATCCACAAAATCATTGCCAGATACAAAGGCTTGAATAAATTTTTTACCCGAAGGCGTAGTCATAAAGCACTAAAACATTTGGATTAAAGCACTAAACTTGACAAAAAAAGAGCTTTTTTATTGTGGAAATAACATATTAATATTGATTATTTTGGCAGCAGTGAGATACAAGTATCTCACCATCGATACCAAACCATCCCCATGGTGCCTTAATGTGATGCAATGAGGATTCTGAACAGGTGTGTGATGTGGCTCACGTTTGTAATTGTAAGCCTGGTGATGCACAGCTGCTGCTGGTAATACAGGAGTGAGGTAGCGCTATGAATGTTTAATGAGGAGGAAATCTACCTGGCAAACACAGAGTTGACTGAAACAGTGTGTTTGTCACATCAGTTCAAACATGTACTTTTTCTCACAGTTGAAGTGAGAAAATTGGAGCTTTAGATAATTACATAAATATAACCAAAAATATTATAAATTTGAAGAAAAATCCTATAAATTCTGGGATAACTCAGAAGATAATATGCTTCAGGTCCAGCCTATTTATTGGTATAAACAGCAAAACTCTAAAGATAAGATGTTCCATGTTAAGTGGCAGATTTCTGTTCTGAAAAATGTCTATTCTGAAAAATGCCCTTTCTGAACAACACCCCTGTTTGAAGTCCCAGGTTTTCTGCTTTGTTCGCCCTCACTTTAAAAAACCACGCTAACCACAGTCCTGAATCCCAGAGAAAATCTTTTAATCTCTACGCAAAACTTGCAGAGTCATTTTTTAAAGTTGAGTCAAATTAATGAGCCTAAGTAAAAGTAAGAGGTGAGAACTGAAGTGACACAGCAAGTACATTTGGTTCAGTCTGTCTAGCAGGATCTGAGTTGGTTTAAGTTTTGCATCAGTTAAAAACAGAAATTATCATAGTTAGATCTAACAAATACAATAATGTTATCCAGCGATCCCACAAAGCCTACCTCCCTGTGACTGCAACTTTTGGCCTGAAAGGCAAACACACAACCCCATCTGGTGGTGTAGAAGCTAAAGAACATCCCAATCAGAAACCACATAATTTAAATTAACGAGAGCATGTAAGCAAGCAGAAGGACATAAGAACAAAAAACTTACACAGATCTTCTCTGCATCATAAACTGTAGGAGTTTACAAATGTTCCATTCCTACTGAATTAATTTACAGATAATTATCTCTAACTAATCCACATAATAAACAATTCCTAATGTGGCATCACAACTAAGATTTACTTGCCTTCATCTATTTTTTCTTTAATTTTAAAAGAACTAAATCAATGTAGGGTTTTGAAGGACATCCATTGAATGTGGAGGCATTTGTATAGATACGAATAGGACAGTGTACAACATGTTGCTTTTAATTAGTCCCGGAGATCTTTGTTGGCCTTTGGAGACCAGCATTTGGTTAATCTGGAGCACCTCTTTAACCAAAGTCACTGGTTAATGGTAAAGTCACATTAAGACATTTTCCAGTACTTGATCTCATCCATTGTTTCTCAAAGATGCCTTCAAGAGACTCTCACGGACCCACCTTGGTAAGAAAACAAGCACCTTTAGTTCCTTTCTGCTTATATTGTGGTATCATACACCTGGTTCAATAGTCGGACGGGAGGCAACAGGGAATGTATCCTTACTAATCATAGAATTTACTCCAAAAGCTCTGACCTTAACTCTGCCGAAAGGTTATGCTTAAAATAAAGAAAAACTATAAAAACAATAAAAACACATTAATAGTATGACATTTCCTTGCATACAATGACTGGAAGGAAACATCAGAAGATGTTCAGATGAATGAGGACAGCAGCTCTAATCTGTTCTCCAGGAAGCTCATTATCATTCTCCAAAAGGGTGGAGCTAAAAAAAAACGCAGCGACTCCCACAGGAAGGGAAGCTTAGCTCTGAATAAACAGCCATAGTAGCCCAAGCATCATATACCAAACAGTGCTAATCCTTTCATCCTGCTTCATATCATGACATAAACTCTACGTCTTTCTCTGAACAAACTGCTTCACCTCTAAGTCATTCTGATGGAGGATAGATAAATATGTGAAAAAACACAATTTAACCAAAGGGGAAAGATCAAAAACTAGCCTTTGTCCAATAAAATCTTGTTGATAAAAACAATTTATTGCCAGTAAAAGAGCTAAAAAGAAAAGATCAACCCCGAAGGGTATTGAGATGATACGCTGTTTCAGGAACTCCTGTTTATCTGTAGTCTTTTATATTAGATTTAAACGTTTTTATTGTCATTGTTCTCCAAAGTTTATGGACTGAACTCTACATCTGCAATATCTGATCTGTATTAAATCCTTCCTAAGGTCAGCACTTGTATTCTTTGGTCTTTTTAACTTGATGTAAAATTGTTCTTCCAATTCATTTTCATTGTCATTCCTTTTGACAAGTCCTAAAATGATATTCCTGCAGCATTTTTAGTAAGTTTAAATAAAAGTCGATTCTTGATGACTAGTGTAGCTCCAGGTGCACAGAGACCCTCATAATTAATGCACATAATTAATGCACTGTTTAGTTCATTGCTATCCTTCAAACATTTTGAAATGGTTTTGGACCAGGTTGGCCTCATATTCCTGACTAAAAAATATTTTAGACGGTTTTAATATTTCTAATTTTCTGTTAGGTATAGTTACAGTATCTTTTGCAAATAACTGATGTTTGGCAGCTTGACTTAAAAAAAAATAAAACAACTATATTTATTTGTTTATTTATTTAAAGTAGATTTCAGCACATGCTTTAAAACACACCCTGTTTATCCGACACTATAGAAGCAAAGATAGGGGCAGCAGGTGTGGAGACCATAGCTCTGAGAGTGATTAGGTATTAAGGTTAAAATGGAGAGGAAATGTGAGCAATTCACTATGAGCTAACGTGGAGAGAAAGACTAAACAGGCAGAGAGGGATGAGTGATTTATGGGTTCGATGGTCGTAGCCGAAGGCTGTTGTCGGACTGACGGCTTGGATCCCCAGGGAGCTTGAGAAGATGGTGGCAAGGTGCTGCATGGCTGGGGCGAACAGGTCGTTCACAGCTTGGTCGCATTATGAGAGTTGAAGGTATGGCTGTTGAGCAACAATAAAGGTTCCATAATGTGACATCAAACGTAGGAACAGGTAAGCCCAGGTAAACCTCTTTCACAGAAAGGAAGTGCAGGTAATTGAGAACACATAAAAATATTCACAACAGGGCCTGACGTCCCCACATGGGTTGATACTGATACACTGGATGTTTGGCCACTGGCTCTTCTTTAGCTGCTCTTTATCATCATGACTTGCAGGTGTGTGGAGACACGCCTGCACCTGCAGACTAAAGTAATGACCACCAAAAACAGGAACCACAACAACAGACAGATCAACCCCATGTCCTTGACAGTAAGTAAGGAAAAGGAACGTGCCTGAAAGGCGTTGTCTTTTCTGTTGTCTTCTGCTCAAATCAACAGGTTTTGCTCTGACTTTCATCATAATGCTAAAAACTCTTACCCTCAGAGTTCCAGTGGAGTCCTCCAGGACTGGCAGCAAGTCTGCGCCTCTTCCTGACGCTGACACCGCCGCATGAACGGGATTCCCCAGTCATAGGCTGTGAGCTTGTCTCTGAAGCAGCAGCAGGGGTGGAGGAGAGGATGGGCAGGAGCGGCGTAGACAGGAATGTTGCCTCCTTTCCGAGGGCATGTGTGAGAAAGATGGATTCTCTCTCTAAGGATCTGCAGACAAAAAGTAACACTCTTTAGAAGCAGATATTAATAAAAGTATTGAAGTAAGATTTTGAAATTGAGTTAAAATTGTGAAATTAATCCCTAAATTAAACACAACTGCTCTCGATGTGTATATCAAATAAACAGTGGAAGTTACTATCTGAGGAATCCATATTCCAGGTTTTTTATGAGCAAATGGTTTAAACCAGTTTCTTGCAGCCAGGCTTTCAGTAGGTATGATGTTGTATCATGCAAAGAGTTTGTATAGTGTCTTTGTCGAGGCTAACATCTTATTATGGGATTGCTGTATTAATGCTGAAGCTTGTAACGCATCTTAACCACTTCTGTTCATCCATTTCTCACCAAGACAATGAAAAGACACATCCCCAGCTCATTCCAGTGCCATGTCTTAGAAAGAAGCCAAGATCTATGCAACTAATGGTTCTAAAGATCTTAAGATGATGGAACATCTGCTGGGATACCTAAAAGGATGTATTTGCAGGACAAATGGTACAAAATAACTTGACAGACATGTAAAACCTTGTGAGTCATACAGGTTTTCTTGTAAACTTTTTAATAAAATACATAATAGTTTTTCAAGATTATCCCGTGAATAAATCTGCACAGCAGCTAAGATTTTACCTTTCTCAATAATAACAAAACCATCCTCAATAATACGATCACAAGGAGTAATCTCAGCATCTGCAGCTGTTAATATGATACCTCTCCTCTGAAACGATGTAGCAGCGACTCTTCCATGATCCCCTGACTCGTCGTCTTCCTTTATTTATCCTTCTCAGGATAAAATCCAACAGCTCCGTCCAATTCAGCATCTCAGACTGAATCCAGCAGTTTTTTTTTTTTTATGGAACCCTAATGAACCAGAACTAACACATGACTGAATGAGCATCGCTGCTCTCAGGTGTTCGGTGCCGAGCAGTGGTGTTACCTTACCTTTACTCAGAGAGTGTGTGTGGTAATTGAGGAAATTGAGAGTCAAGTGTTTCAGATATCAGAATCAATGTGGCAAAGCTTTAATGAATGGAAAGTTGGAGGCCAATAGGCAGCATTTGCATCATTAATACTTAATCCGTGCAAATATAGGCATCTGCAAATATGTTAAAAAATATGTTTAAAAATCCTTATGAGGTAGTAACTTAGACGGAACTCTGGATCAAATATGTGGGTGAAAAGATTTTGTTCACTATTTGGTAAAAACATCCTTCTGTTTTGTCCTTACATACAAAATAATAAACAATACTGACTGTGTAACTTCTGGAGATGATGATGCTAGGAAGGATTTTACATACAATCAAGAACATTATGGACTACCCTCAACATCTTCTTCATAACACACATTGGAAAACAGAGTGTCTTCGGTCAAAGGCTTCTTTAGCTTAGTTTCAAAACAGGCAAATACAGGAGATCTCTTCTGACAACAGCTATTACCGCTTTAGTTAAATTAGTTACATCAACAACATATAATTTCAATTTGGGGATGAATAAAATAAAGTAATAGAACACCCTATGGGAAAGCTGTTGGTTTACTGTACGGTTGTTGTACTGAAATGTTCTGGGGCTGCTGTGTTGCTTCATCACCTGCACAAGCTGTAACTCATAAAATCAAATTGTGTTTTGTTTCTCAAGATCTTAAAAGAGCGGACTAATGTGATCATTACTTATTGACACTTGTGGAATAATGTAGGATGTCAACCAAAAGCGCATAATCTAGAGCCCCTCAAACATATAATACAAAAAATTCACAATGAGTAGTTCTTCAGTGACCTGTTACAAATAATAAACTTCTGCCTGCAGACTATATAATACATTCCAGACCGATGTCTGAAGACCCCTCCAGCTCAACCTTACCATGTTCCTAATGACCAAACTTCCTGATATTCCATTTCCTCTACATCTATAAAACCCGGGTTTTCCCTTGGGCAGCCTGCCGCCGCACAGCTTATCTCTTCCTCTGTAACTGCCATCACCGTGGTGCCAGACGGCTTCTTTATGAGCTCAGAGAACTGAAGAACAATGTTCCCGCTGAATGTAATAGGAGGGAGGAGCGCCGTCTTTGTTATCAGAACCGTTATCTCTGCTGAGGATTCAGCTTACGTTCCACATGGGGAACGTACATGAAACAGGCTCTGTCAATTTCTATCTGGGCTGACAGATACATGAAACTGGAAAATAGATTTGTAAGTTTGCTTTTTTCTTTACTTTTGTATGGTGATGGAACATTTCTGACACAATCATGGAATAACGAATAGGGACTGACCCATTAAGTTCCATCACACTGAGGGAATAATGTAACCTAGATTAGATTACTTTTTTAGAACATGAACTTTTAACTTCCCTATTATTAATATGAGATGGAAAACAACCACAAGAGTAAAAAAATAATGTGCCAGGAGTCAAAAATTCCTGAAACGGTTTCTGTCATTATGTACTTATTCACTGGGAAACTGTTTAGACCCCGAAACATCTCCTGCTGCTCATAAATAGTGTCTTTACTCAAACTTCATTAGTAATCGGTCTGGTTTTCAGCAGGTTTCAGTTTAATTCGCGTGAAATCAAGGCTCCTGCAGAGCTGCATAATTGTTCAGCACAGCTAAAGATGAGGACTTATTTTGGTCGGGAATGACTCATGACTCTAGGAAACAAGAGATCCACAGTAAAACTAGTTTTTCCAGGATGAAAATATGCAACTCTGTAGGCCATTTTTAAATTAGCAGAGACGTGAGCTGACACCAGTGTACCAGAGGTAAACAACACAAAGCATTCTGCAAACTTTCATACCAAGTCTGAACAAAGACATAGATAATTTTGAAAAATCCTCCAAAAATTTGGATTTTTTTTCTACTTTTACTTCAATCCATCTATCCATCCATCCATCCATTCATCCATCCATCCATCCATTCATCCATCCATCCATCCATCCATCCATCCATTTATGAACACTTGTCATTGCAGGTTTGTGGGGGATCCCAGATCATGGGAAAATCAAAAACCTGCCCACTGTGAAAAGATAACTGCATTTTTGTTGAAGGGTGTTGGGGTATAATGTATTTTCTTTGCACAAAGTGTCAATTATTGACCAAATAATTGTTACTATCAGTTGTTATGAATATGCTCTATGTGTGAAAAAAAAAACCTAAAGCATATTTTACATTGCATCAAAGCCATAGCTGGTTAATAAGTGGAATTTCCCCCTTGGAATAGTAAAGTATTACTGATAACTTAAAAACAGCCCCTGTCTCTTCAAGAAGCTCCTATCTTTTCCATCACTTTTTCTTTAGCACATTATCAAAACAATGCTTCCCCACTTTTAATCACTAATTAATTTATGAGTTTCATTATTCTTAGCTAATGAAACAAACCCACTTGTATCGGAAATAAAGTCATGAGGAATAATATTCCGAAATCGTAGTCCAAAAGAGACAAATTTACCTGAGCAGTGTTTCTCCAGGCTCGCTGCAGATGGAGTACCGGGAGATGGAGGCCGCGGACGATGAGGAGGACATTGTTGGAGAGTTGGAAGCATGTGTGGAGGACATGGTGGAGCAGGAAGAGGAGGCATGGGTGAAGTCCAGAGGCCTGGACAACAGCAGGGAGGACGGCATACACAGCCATGTTTCCAGGTCCGAGAACTTGGAATAACTCAGCATCTCTAGAACGCTGTGGTTGAACGGAAATGGGTGGAACACAAGATCTTTTTTTTAAAATGGTGTTACTGCAGAAGCTTTAACACCCAGAATCCCCCGTTTTTAGATCTCACTTACCTCTCATCTCCCACTCCTGGGATTTCATCCCTCTCATCTGCAGTCTCAAAGATGCAGGAGGTCCTGGATTCCCGGGATGAAACCAAAACGCAGGAGTTCTCAGAATCTACAGACATCTTCAGCCATTTCTGTCTAGGTTTACAAAAACAACAACAACATATGGCTTCAAATGAATAACTTGAGTCTCAAAAATCTTAAAATCAGTAGAACTAAAGTTCCAAGACTGACCTCATCCATGCATCTAATTGGCTAAAACAAGCTTTTAAAGTCATTTCCACAGAATGTAAGGTACCCGGAAATGTTTGGTTTATTTTTTGTTGTGTTTTTGGTTTTAAATGTGTTGTAACATAATTCCTTACACCTAAAGCATTGGT
>JAVLVB010000001.1:12215705-12232719 GCA_032876305.1 Orestias chungarensis
CCCCCCCCCCCCCCCCCCCAAAAAAAAAACCCAATGAAAATATGAAAAAAAATCTTTACAAGCGTTTGAAGAAGTCTATTATTTTTTTCAATTCAGCCAAATCATAGGTTTTAATTAATGAATGGGATATTAAATGTCATACCAGGGTATCTTACCCAGACTTTGACAAGGTCACTTTAACACAATCAGTAATAAGTCAAGGAAAAAATATGTTACATATCAAAAGCACAACACCTTCACTGTAGGAGCTCCACATTTACAATCCTGCAAACTGTTATCACCTATTGCTGGGATATTATTTGCAATGGCTGGAATCTAAGGGGCACAGTGAATAGATGTACAATTCTTAATATCACAAACCTTTTATAGCATCATAAATGACTGCTTGGACTGACAGCCACAAAGCTTTAAACTAACCCATGACATACACCCAACAGTTCAAATGAGTCTCATCGCAAGTTTAAGAAGTGGGTGTCAGCTCATCTTGCAGGCTCTCTTGCTCTTGGATAACTATGATTTGGCTCATTGCTATGATGTGTTTTTATTCCCAGTTTGATGGTTACAAGTATAACATTTAGTTATACAAAAGATGCATGACAACAATCAATTGAAGATGAACTGAAGACAGAATGCTTAAAAATGGTGGTTGGGCTTTTAGAGCTGGCCTGCAGATTTTAGGCCTACAGACGCAGCATGTAAATTGTCTCTATGGAAACCTATTTCAAAGCAGCTGGATGTTTTGGCCTAGGAGGCCAGTGGCTGTCCTTGAAATCTAATGCATCTCTGAAAGAAAGAAAACAAAGTAAACAGGTATAGAGCAGATGAGACCTAAATATCTCTCTTAACTGGTGTAGCAAATTGTTGCCATGGAGACTTTGCAGAGAAACCGGACATTTGCCACTCCTCCAACAGTGCTCTTTTAACTCCTGAAACTGTGGCCAGCATTCTCCAGACAATAAAAGACCAGGCTTAATTTACGGTATGCTTTAAACGATGATTTAATACCTTTTTGTAACCTGCGTTAAAAATCTATTTACTAACTTACTACTAAGTGGCTAATTGGTCACCCTTAAAGTTAATATAAAGTTTTATTTTGGTGAAGTTGGGCAGACCCATCCTTTCTTGTGACAAAACATCACAGAGAGATTTTATACACTGTCGGTATGTAAATTTATTAATTTAAATGTTACAATTTCTACAGCTAAACCTGTTCATTGGTAATTTTACACATGGAGATTTCATCAGATCTAGTGCGTAGCTCCTCGGAAACCCAATATCATTTGGAGAGTTTCTAGTCTAGTTCTATAAAACATGAATGTATATGTTATAATGATCAGGATACTGGACCTGTTTATGTCAGTCTGAGAATAGGCCTACTCACTATCTCCATAGTAATCATCAGGATAAAAAAGTAGTTTTGGACATGCTGTTTTTAACAGTTAGAAGTGAGAGTAAGTCATTTTATCACAGAGAGTTGCTAATGTAAACCAGACTGGGTGTGATGTAAATATCCAGCTATTTCAATGTGGTGGCTTGAGTAGTAAAGTCACATATCAGTGTCAATACATGGCTTATAAGGCAGTGAATTAATCAAAGAAGCTCGACAAACTAATCAGAGATAGAATCTCAGATTTCTTGACAACAAACATCAAACCAACACTCATTTCAACACACAAGCATGCTTTTCCTCCGTCAACTAAGACCCAGCTCTGTAGCTGTTTGAAGGAAGCAAACCAAAACTTTACCGTCCATCCCTTGTTTTCTCTTGGGAAATAAAGTCCTCTCCTCTTCCTTCTTCCCTTGTATTCCAAGGAGAAACATCTGCTTAGACTAGGCTCTGTTCTTGAAACATGTCTTTGTCCCTAGTTGCTTAAAACATCCCCAAAATACAGCAAGGCAGCCTGGAGAGGAGCGGAGAGAGCTCACGTTTCACTGCGGTTTACTAAGCGCAGCAAGTCCCACATCTGGAGGGTGTGAGCCCCACTGCTGATCTGCCTCTCACCCTGCTCCCATTGGACAATCAGCTAAGAGAAAGGAGGAAGGAGGGCCTGAGGTTTTCGTCTGTTCCACTGCTGCTTCAAGAGGAGGAGGGAGGGAGAAAAAAAGGATCAAAAGACAAAAAAAGGGACAAAAAGAGGAACGGGAGGATAGATCAACAGGAAGATATGCTTTGTGTTTTGTAAGCTTGTTGACAGATGTAAATCCTTTCGGAGATGGTTAGAACACATCCGTTATATATTAAAACCTTATGATTAACTGAAGTTGAGGTTTCTTAAACCATGTTTGTCCAATAGGATAGGGAAACAGGGCAGGGAGTACAAACAATACGAGAAAATAAATCAAGAGCTGCCGGATTAGAGTAACTGACAATCTAGGATGTCATGTAGAGAGTAAAGAGAAGGATAAAAGATTTATACTGAAAGAAAATTGGACAATAATATTCATAAAAACGGGAAGAATGATGAAGGATAAGCACAAACAGGAAGGAGGCTGTTTATACGTATAAACACTGTTTTTTTTTGTGGCTTCAATGTCAGTAACTAAACATAACTGCAGCAAACAGTAAAAACACATGGATTCATTCAAAATCAACTGTTGTTCTGATCAAAGCAAAGCCACTGAAGCTTTGAACAGTTAAAGTGTGGCGTGTGTTTATATTCAGTAAATGAAATGGCCTCATTAAGATTGAGATGATGAAAGTCGCTATTTGATCTGCTGTATTTAGACACCCCCCCTTTCTTTCCATTTTAGTAGAGAAAATTACATCCTATATGCTGTTCTTTAAGACAGATTTGCAGATATCAGGCACAAGGCCAAGAAGAGTTTTGAAGATCTGAATTCAGAGCAGCTTAAAATGAAAGATCATTTCTGATTTATCAAATCACAGGGGCATTTCAAGACAGATGTTCAACTATGGTAAGGAGACATTACCAAAATAGAGCTTTCGGAAGTCATTTCAAAGTTGATTTAAACATTTTTGTTGCCTTCAATGCAGAACTTAATAGGGAACACAAGCCGGCATGTGTGAGTGCATCGGCTCCCCACCAAGGCAGAGTTTATTTGGTGTCGTCATGATGTCAAGAGGAGGATTAAAGTGGCTCTTTCTCTCCTGAAAAACATCAAGCGCTGTCCGGCGTTATGTTATAGGTACATCAGTTGAACTTAAGATAACTGGAGGACAGACATTTTCATCCATGACACCCTGTTTACACTATTTGTAGAACCTAGTCAACAAAAAAAGTGAACTTTACCGTGATCCAGGAGCAGATTGTTGATTTATGTCATTCCACAATGCTTGGCTGTTGCGTGACTTGGCGAAAGTTACAAAGATGTGGCTCAAAGATCATATTAGTACTTTTTTTGTTGTTTCACCCTCTTTTTATCTATTGGAAAAGCTACTATTCTCATTATTTTTAAGAACATTTTGTGACTCTTTGGAAATGATAAACTGCAAAAGCGCATTTGCTTGGATTTAGTCTGTATCTAAACACTGGAAACACTTACGTTTTAGGGAATTAGGAAAATTAATTAGGTAAAATTAAAGAAACCACAGAAACAGCTCCCTTGTCCGGTCATTTTCTTGACCCGCTTGCAGATTCACACAGAAATGCAAAAAAAGTGAAAGTTTTCAATTACAGGGTCTGTGGTGGGAATGAGAGCTGATCCAGAGGTGTGGATCCAGGTTGTAGCTTTGTGAGAACAAACCATGGAATGAGTCCTGGGCATTATCTTGGGAACTGTCATGAATACAGTACATAAACAGATGGCCGCAAGACATAACGAAACTCTCCTGATTCATGCAACTAATTGCATGAATCAGCTGTGTCAGGCTTCTAGACTACAATAATCTTTTCGGCAGAGCGAGCAATCATATGATTATATTTGCCACTTTGTGGCATGGTGTGGGAACAATCATCTCATCTTAAATGTCAACAAAACAAAATAGATGATTGTAGATTTCAGGAGAAACAGGGTCAGATCAACCCCTGTTTCCATTATGTGAAAAGAAGTGGAGATGGTTAAGGAATACAAATACCTTGGTGTTTTTCTGGACAACGGACTGGAGATGCAACAGTGAAGCGTCTGCAATAAGGGACAGAGCCGACGTTTTATCCTGAGGAAGCTAAAATTCTTTAAGGTTTGCAGCAAGATGTTGCAAATCTTCTGTAAGTCTGTTGTTGAGAGCGTAATCTCCTCTGCCATCATCTGTTGGGGCAGCAGCGTCAGAGCAAGGGACGTGAAAAAGGCTCAACAACCTGATAAAGAAGGTTGTTTCTGTCCTGGGGACAAATGTGGAATCTCTGGAGTTGATGTTGGAAAGAAGGATTTTACATAAAATCAAGAAAATCATAGACAACCCTGAACATCCTCTTCATGAGACTGTTACTGGAAAACAGAGAATCTTCAGTCAGAGGCTTCTTCAGTTTAGTTGCAAAACAGAACGCTATGGAAGATCTTTCCTGCCCACAGCCATCACTATCTACAACAACTCCTCAGTTAAATGAGATAATCCATAACATTTAATTACCCTTTAGTATAAATAAAGTATTTTTGATTTGATCGATTTTGAGATTGTGACTACATTTTGTTTTAAAACATTGCTTCCTCTGAGTTTGGCCTTTTGTATGATGTAAGGATGTGGAGTTTTCAATTCATCTTCAGTTTGCTTTGCCAGTGTGTTGTTTGGTGCCTACCGTTCCAATCTACGGTGGGAACATCAACAAGTTGTGACTCAAACCCTGTAGTATTCATTCCAGAGGCAACGCTGAACTACTGTATTGTGCATTTCTGGACTTGTTGTCTGATTGTGTTGTTCCTAAAACGTTCTTGTGAAGGAGAGGTCTTCAAATACAAACCTTGGGGTCCGGTGTCCTGCAACATTTACATATGTCTCTGATTTAACAAGTCTGAGTCAGCCATTTGATTCGAGTGTGTTGGACCAAGGAGACATTTGTAGATCCCTGGATTTGAAGAGCAAGTCCAATAATCTTTCAGACTCATTGAATTTGTTTAAGTCTTGCATAAAGGTCACAAACTTTTTTTCCTACAAATTTAGATCTGTAATGGAATTACTTATTACCATGTTGCATCTTTCAAGATATTAGTAACTTAGGTACAGAATTCTGCTGACTGAGCGTTTTAAATCTAAACAGCAGCTTTGGCAAATGTATTAACCTTAGTTGGCTGCCAACAAAAAAAGAACAACAAAAACCTGTTTAACAAAACCTCATCCTAAGAGAAACGTCATCTTTCATGGAGTTTTGTGAATTGGAGAAGTTTTTCGAAGAATACATCACAATTGTGAGTACAGATTTTCCTTTTGACCAGGAGCTGTTTTCATACAAAATATTCAATACATTTAAGAAATTAAAATTTGATTTAATGTCAAACTGAAAGGAAATATCAACTAAATGGCATTTGTTGTAAAGAAAATATAAACGTGTGCTGCTTTATTGCTACAAATCAGGTTGATGTAATAAACTAAAAATCTAAATTTGAAAATAAGCAACAAGCATTTTCGACCTTAACAGAAATAAACTTGCACATCACTAAGCACAGAAAAGTTGATGATTTATGTAAAAAGCTTTAAAAAGTACTTTTTCTCTTTACATATTTTTAGACCAGTAGAACTTCTGATATTATTTTAACATTGATAAAATGTGAGTAATAACATGCATCAAAATTACTGACATGTGGTAAGCCATGTGTTAACATAAGTGTGTGAATGGCTAAACGACTGGAGGTGCTTTCCTTAGGATCCATAAAGCACTATATAGCTATATATAGCTAAAGGCTATTTTCAATATACTATTACCATGCAGTGAGTGAGATGAGTACATTACATGCTTCTGACAACAAATTTTTGTTAGTTATTTTATTGCATCTAATTGGCTTGCAGAATTCAGCATGTTCTCCAGTGATAATAAAACCTTTTTCACTCAAACCATAGCTAAAGGCATCTTAAAAATCATATCTGATGCATTGCTTGTGTTTGGTCAAAACAGAATCAAGAATCAGTTTATTTATATAGCGCCAATTTACAACAGATTTCTTCTCAAGGCACTTTATAAGAAAATCAATTAAAATCATAAATGAAAAGGTTTACCATCAGACAGCTTGATGGGTTAACAAATTCTGGTTCTGATGAATATTATTTAAATTTTGGATTATTTATAACCTGCCATAATAATACAATATTAAGTAATTTTTTTTATTCTTCTGTGAAGGGAGTTTCCAGCTTCCTGGACTAAATATTTACTCCTGAGGATCATGGAGTTTGGGTCTCGGCAGGAATTGAACACTTGAGCTCTATAGTCTGGTGCCGCTTAGCGAATTTTGTTACAAAAGCTGAGAAGCTTCAGATCTATGTTTTAGTACCTGTACATCCTTTCTTTTAAGCTGAGACAAGAGAGGCCTTGATTTGAACAACTGATAATAAAAAAACTAAATCTTTTTAAATGCATCAATCTCTGCTGACTCTCTGTTGACCAACCGACCTACAGCAGCCTACGAGCTAACACTGCTTAATGCACTTTGATTTTGAAATCCAACTAAAAAAATGAAGCAGTGAGGTGCTGCTTGTTTGACATTGGCGACATAGTTTTTAGCAAGATGACACAACCAACAAAGTGGGTCCTCATCTGAAACACCCGTTTTTCACAGAAAGTGAGAGAAAATGAAAATCAAACACCAGCTAAGGCTGGAAGTCTCGAGTCCTTCCTTAAATGTTTGACGAACTCCTACAGGTTCCATCTGTGTTGAGGAAGGCAAAACTATTTTCACACTGCAGATTTGTTGTTGTGCTGTTCATTTTCTGTGCAGTCGTTTCGTTTATATGTTGAGTCGTATAAATTGATACCATGTGTAAAAAATGCAGAATGGAGGCTTAACTCCAAAGACTTTGGGTCTGAATTTACATCATTGCATAAGAGTTTGACTTCAAATCCAAACTCTGAGAATCAGGTGCAGCTGCAGGTCTGCTTGGAGACTTCTGATTTCCTCAAGATGTGATTTCTGGCTGCAGGACATGAAAGAAGAGGACATAGCGGCGGTGGTTGAAGAGCTAAACTGCTGCCTAAACCAGAACACAGGTATAAAGACATACTTCAAAAAACTAAGACATGTTGTACTAACCATGGTTTAAAAGAACTTAACAAAAAAAATCACTAAAGTTAAGAAGAACAAAAAGTATTTTTCAATAGCTTCAATTTATTAATTCTACAGTAATCACAGAAAATTTTCTTCTGCAACTATTCTGTGTTCAAGACTTTTTTCCCAAGAGAATATAGTTCTCCTTTCTACAGATGAGGTGAAGCAGAGTTATTCTACCATGTTTGAGAAAACGAAACACACCAATTCTCAAGTACAGCGTTGGAGAAGTGATGTTTTAGGATAGTTTTGGCTCCAAAGGACGTTTACCAAACTATGTTAAAGTGAAATCTGTGGCATTTCTCCTACAGTTTAAGTTTATTGCAAACAGGTTCAGGAATAGGATAATGACCCGAAACAACAGAAAAAAATGCTCTCAACCTGAATGAAACACTGTAATGGGTCCTTTCACAAGACCCTTCAGAAGCTAGCATCTGCAAACTCTGTTGAACATAACCAACTTACAGAATTGCTTCACACCGATGCGAGAGAGTGATAAAGTCAAATAGAAAACCATTGCTGAGACATTTTTTTTTAAATGGCTACACAAGTTTCTGATTTGATCACTTATATCCAGTGTCATAATTATATATTATTCCCAAACTAAAACTGGATGTTGTAATAGCATCTATCATCCAAGTTTCTTAGCTTTGGTCTTCCTCTAGCTTTGGTCAAAGAAGCCTGTGACTGAATATACTCTGTTGTTAAGTAACAATGTAAGAGAATAGTGGAGGAAGACACTGAAAGGTTTATTTTAGGAATCATTTTAGGAAGCCGAAGAAAGTATTTTCTTTTCAGCTTATTCAACCTTTTATTTTATGGGGTGTAACTTTAATTTTCTTTTCATTTTTACCTATTTGCAGCTCATATTTAAACAATGTCTTGAGACAAACTCTTAGAATTTAAATGATTTACAGTTGGCGGCCTATTATCTCAACCTTTGAGGCTGTTTAGTCTAAGCTTTGACAAAGTACTTAAAAAAAAAATCTTTCAGGTGAAAATGATAGTAAGACTTTGGACATGTTGCCAAGCAGCAGCACCTCCTTTGTTCCCCCTTCAGTTCCAGAGAAACCCCTGGACCTCCCATTTAACCCGCAGATACAGTAGGCCCATCCCTCTTTTCAGCTTTTTTTTAAGTTTCTGCTGCAGCTTCCATTCATGACAGCTGTGTTTCAACGTTTTTGTGCAGCAACGTCTTTTCCACAGCTCATCTCGGCTGTAAGTTGGATTTGCAGTTTATAGCCAGAAATGTGTGGAACACCGAGTACAACCCGAAGGTGAACACCGTTCATTGCAACACTTTTAGAGTCCGTTTCTTGTCGCTACTATGTGTTAAATGTAGGCTGTCTCATTGTTGCTGTTTGCTGTTGTGTCCCAGGTTTTTCCAGCACTCACTATGAGAATCCGTAAACCAAAATGCATGGGGAGGTTCTTTGCAAGTGGGTCACTTATTTGTGCAGGATCCAAAAGGTCAGAATGTAAACCAGAACTGGAAACCAGTTATGCTGGTCACAGTAGGTGACTTTCTCCTTGTCTGTTCTGGCAGCGTTGATGAGTCTCGTCAAGCAGCCAGAAGGTTTGCTCGCATCGTACAGAAACTCGGCTTCCCGGTCCGCCTTCTGAACTTTCAAATCCAGAATATTATGACTTGCTGCAAATTCTTCCCAGTTTGCCAGCTGAAAATTCATCAGGCGTATTCTAAGCACTGCAGGTCAGGACAACTATGTGAGAGGAAAAAAGTACAGTATATGTGTACGTATAGGGATACTATCCACAGAGGTTCAGATGTGGTCATCTGTAAAAAATGATGTTGTTTTGTAAATTTTTTGTTTGGCTCTGATGTTTCCAACAAAAACAGAGCTGTCTGTTCAGTTAGCTTTAACTCTGTGAAAAAACGAACAAACAGTAAAGCTCGTTTGTCTGATTTCATACAAATTAAAATAAGTAATATTCATAAGTAATATCCAACTAATATATAGCCAAGTAATGCCTGAAATGATGACACCAGGTATTTATTATGCAATACTTTAATGATTTAACTGAGATCAATGCAGGTTGCACATTTAATTGTATTTATTAATTATTTTTTGCTTTAATCAAGTAACTTCTGTCTTCTTTAAGGTATAATTTAATTGATTTGATAATCAAATAATAAAATTTACATTTAGGTGTGACGTAGGCGCAGAAGCAGGATAAAATATATATTATATATATATATATATATATATATATATATATATAGTTAAAAACAGCCGGAAACAAATTCCTTGTGTGTGTAAACATACTTGGCGAATAAAGCTGATTCTGATTCTGATTCTGATTCTGATTTTTGAAAGCATTGGAAATGTTCTGGAGGTTCAGTGAAAGTTCACGTTCATCCATAGGAAATCATGGAATTATTGTTTTAATTTTAGGATAAATTGATATGTACAGCATCTTTGATTCTGATTTAAACCCTTTAGTTTGTGAGGAACTGTGTTTTATTTTTTCAGATTCAGATTAAGTTTCTCGCCAAGGGGATGTCCCCTTAACATTTCTTTTATATGTCCGTTTAATTAGGTTTTACAATCTAAATAGGCCCACTCTTCTTCTCATTGAAAACTTAATTCAACGTTCTTCATGTTCCTGTCACCAGTTAGATAAACAAGCCTAAAATTAACTTGTCAAATCAAATATTCACTAAATTCCACATAGGGGGACAAATTCCTACCTCGAGAGATCTCACCGTTATATAAGAAAACCTGAAAAATAAATGAAACAAATAATAAAATAATTTACATCACTTTTTTCCTAGCAATGCTCATGTTTAAAATGTTTAAAAATTTTATTTTACAAATTCTTCACTTATAATAAAACTATAACGACATCTTTCTAACTTCCAAATCAATAAAATCCACACATGTAAAGAAAGGTGAATCAGTTTTTCCTATTAGATATGTACGTTTTTTTTATGAATACATTCTTTCTGTTAAAAACTTTAGGGTCTCATGTAACTTTGACTCTTGTGTTCTCTGTCATGATCGCTCTCTAAAGCTTCAACCAGGAGTTGTTTCCACATCTCATTTTCCGGGGGGTTCCCGGAGTCACTGCTACCATCTTCTCGAACGGTAAAATAATTCTGAATGGTAAGTTCCATCCGACTTTGTTGGTCACAATGCAAAACACTTTTGTACAAAACCTTGTTTCTGATAATCCGGGATTCCACCAACAGTAAAACATAAAGTTCACGGGACGTTGTGATTATGAACAATTTTATAGGTTCATCTGGTTCTTACATTGGTTCTGATGGTTTTTGAAGGATTGTAAACCGGTTATGTTTGGGGAACAGGAAGACAACAGAGGGAATTCTTTGTTTAGTTTATGTCGCTGTTTGGGTTTGGTAGTTTGGTACAACGCAGGGTGTCTGGAGCTGATATAACTTTTTCAAAGGTTTAAAAGGTTGTTTATAGCACCAGGATTACGTTCTACAAAACAAAACAAATGAATTAACATATGCTTTTTGTTTATTTAAAAAATATCAGGTGTTCTAATGGCACATTCACAAGATCCATGCTGGTTCTACAGGTGTTCAGGTTTTTTCTTTTTTCTAATGAAATGATGAGCATTTCAGGGAGGGCTCTAGCATTTTATTAGTATTTCTACGATTCCAGTAGGTCTTTTTTACTATGTTTTTCTTCCGATTCTGGTGGTTGCACAACAACTTCGTAGGTCCTGTAATTAGTTCTTGTGGAAACTTCCTGGAAACCTAAAATAGGTCCAGAATTCCTATGAAAACACACAGACGATGTTTTAGACCTTCCCTATGCCCTCATTTGTACGTGCTCCTAGTCTGTTTCGAGTTCTGGGTTGTTGCTCTAAATTGTACTCAGGAGTTTCTTAAGAGACACTCGTGCTCTCTTTCAGAGGTTTTAAGGTTTTTAGATGGTGTAAATTACCATTGTTGGTCATTTTCAAAGGATTCAACTTTCAGGGAGTCTAACAACATTATTCTAATTTCCAGGACCTAAAAGTATTGACGAGGTCCATAAAGCATTTGATGACATCTACTCGATCCTGAGCTGCTTCAGCAAGCAGTGAAGAGAGGAGCAGCTAAGTTTGAACCTTTCTGTAAAACATGTGTATATCTGAATAGTGGTAAGACAAAAAAAATAAATAAAAACTAAATAAAAAAAAATGTAATAAATGATTAAACGAAGTAAAGGTGCATTTTTCAGACTGGTTATTGGAGGTCATTAGTACACCACTAGATGGCAGAATGTAAACACGCTTTAGTCCTGATCCAGTAGCTGAATGAAGCTGATGTGGCCCAATTTAAATAACAAATATATTAAAAATCTGGAGTGTTTCCACTCAAGAAACAACTTTCTGTAGTCAAGATTAGTTAATCTCCTGTTTTGCTGCAATTTGTGGCCTTAAACTATGTTTTATTTAGAGAATATTTCACAGAAATATTTATTCATACTATACACCAACTTTCCTGAAAGTTGGTGGAAATGTTTTGGATCTGAGTTTTACGTGCAGTTTTGATCTTATAATGATTACGATTTTTTTTTTCTGCATCCTGCAATGTCCAGGCGGAGAACTGTTCATTTTTTTACAGCTGAGGTTTCCACCTAAACTCTAAAAGTAATCTGTCAGCTGATTGTTTCACATGCCAATATTGGACCGGGGAAAGTCTTTCCCCAAAAACAACAACAAAGCTTGTAATTGAAACGTTTTCTCATCAATATAAACTACAGCATGTTGAATGTCTGCAGAGCAAAAGCATCTGGGTAGAACAAAAAAATCACTGAGTAAAGTAGTATAACAGTGTTTAAAACAAAATTCTTACTAACAGCCAAAATACATGCAAAATTTTTTTTTTTAAAGATAAACATTTAAAAAAATTAGATATACTTCTTTCAATAATAAGTGAATCCAACCAAAAAATGCTAATAGATGAAGAAGGAAAACTTTTCTGCTGATTTTTATTTTTATTTCTCATTTTACAGTATTTAATTTCGTTCAGAGCAGCTTCTATCATCTGTTGGAGCTGGAGGTGCACCAGCTGAACGAGAACCAGAAACAGAAAGCTGAGTCAGAAAGTTTGATCCTAGGAGAAGGGTCTTGCAGATCCATGTGACCTGCTGACCGCTGGGCTGGAGCCTCTTCCTGACCTCTCCCAGGGGGTGACCTCCTAACCTCTGTCAGCCACCCCCCTCCTTGTTTGACCTCGCGCTCCCTCCTCAAGTTGTTCGTTTTCTGTGCTTCCCTCTATTTTCTGTCTACATCTGTCTTTTTCTTACTCGGTCTCTGTTCGTTTCTGTCAGGCTTGTTGGAGATTTAAAACCTTTCATTAAATTATTCCTGACCTCCATCCCTCCTCATCCTTCCTTTGGTTTATTTGATCTGGTTTTTACATCCTGTGACTCCTGCTCCACTTGGCTTCAGCTGTTTTTCTCTCTAATAACATCCTGACTTTCCTCTGAGCCTAATAATACCAAACAGTCACACCCTGCGGCTTCTCATTGCCCAAACAGTGTTAAAATGACCCAATTTCTAGCAAAGGTTTGTGAACTGTTATGTGCTTTAACAAAAGTTAAACCAGAATTGTGGACTAAAGAAGAATGTTATTTAAAAATGCTGCAGAAAAGTAATCCTAAAACACCTCTAAATGACATATCATATTTGTATTATTTTATATTTAACAGATAAAATAATATAAAAAAAGGATTAAAAATGGTTCAGCATAAAGAGGAAGATATTTCTGACTTTTTCGCTGTGCAGTACATATCTAGCATGATGGATAGGGGATCAGGCAAACATGACCAAAGTTATAATGTGGATGTAAATTTTTAAAGTTTTGCCCTTTGATTTATTGATTATTGTGTGGAAAAATTTTAGAATGATTAAACAAAAGTAAAAAAAAAAAAAAGTATGTTCTGAAACACAATAGGTCTGGGGATTAGGGCATGAAAGCAGGTAAGGGAGGAACACTTCATAGCCAGAACAGCCTGGACAGCCATCACCTTAAGCACAACTTGTGTGTTGAGAAAAATAAACTAAATGAAAAGAACAAGAAGATAAAAAAAATGCATAGTAATAAATTAATGACATACAAAGACCCATGACCTAATAAAACAAACATCTAACAATACTATTTCCAGTCCATTTTTGAAGTTTTTTTTCATGCAGTTATATCCAGAACTGAGGAATTATGGTCCTGGTTTCCAAACTCTGAGTAACCTGATCTATAAATTGACTTGATATGTTGGAAATGATGACTTTTTTAGCTATTGGTAAAGACCCAAGCAGCAGCAGCATTTTGAATGAGCTGTAGCCACCTGAGTGATGTTTTCACTATCTAACTTACTAAAAACCACTTCCTGTTTGTGTGACTTTTGAGAATGTTTGAAGGTGGACAGAGGCTTACCAAGTGATAGATATTGAACTATGTATATTTTAAAAATTTCTTGAACAAAACATGGACCTCTCTCGGTGCTGCATTAAAGCAAAAAAATGTCTCACCAAATGTGAACACAAAAACAAGAAACAGAAAAGCTGTCATGGTTGGGGGTGTTTGTTCGTGGTTATTGTTTCCTTAGTTAATGTTTGTAGTTATTTATTCAGTATGATTAGATGATTTCTCCTTTTGCTCCCTAGTTTTACCCTTTAGTTTTTAGTGCCTTCCTTTGCATGTCCAGTAGTTCTGTTTGATTATTATTATCTTTATTATTATTATTATTATTGTTTTCTGTCTTTTCCTTCTCCCATTGTTTACACTTTCTTCTTGTTTCCTGTTGATCCTCTCTCTCTTCCTCAGTCTGCTTCTCTCTTAACTACACACACCTGTAATCACTCTGCTATCTAATCACTTCTTTTGTTCCACTAATCATCCTCCCAGCTTATATACCTGCTTCTCTGCTCCATTCACCGCTCGACCCCACACGTCATGTCTTTGCCTGCTCCTTGTCGTCGTGCTCCTCCTCGTTGATCTCCAGTGTTCCTTCCGAGTTCCCTTGGTTCCACGTTGTCTCCAGTCTCTGTTCTGCTGCACCTCTCCACGCCACGCCAGTATTCGCTCTCTGTGTTCTGTTGCTGTTTGTGGTTCCTCTGTTCATCATTCAAACCTGCAATAAACCATCATCTCATCCAACGCCGGCTTCATCTTTAGCATTTGGGTCCAAAACATTACATCGCTTTGTGACAAAATCCAGGAAAGAAAAAAAGCAGCCTTTTTTATTTGCATAGAATTTTCCTAATTTGCATGACGTTTTTGTACTTTTTTATGGTGCATGCATTTATATCTTCTAACGCATTTCCAGTCACGTGTATGTTAGTAAGGTCATCTTCCTTCCAGATAGTTTTCCTGCTCTTTGGACATATCTGGAAGAGGTCACGTGTTTGAAAAATGTAACTGTAGGTTATGATAATTTCCACAAGAAAAGCATTGCCCGTGTAAATGTTTAGTGAGGGGAATCTCTTAAACTAACACAATGACAGATACATTTATCAGCTTCTTGTGGTGCTCCTGGTTTCCTACAAAAGCCATGAAATACTTTAGATTATAAGACTCTAATTCAGAGTCAGAATGTGTCTGATAACCCACAACTGTGTTTTTTCTACTGGTTTTGGTCAGCTCAGCATTTTGTTGGGGCCTTGTGGGCCCCCTGGAGGGACCAAACACTTTTAATGAAGTCTTTTTTTGGTAACTGGAGGATGTGAAGTGACAGAAATGCAAAGTCGACTTTTCCAGTTCTGAAACAAGAGTTTGGATGCACCTGTGAAGGCAGGAAGCAGTAAAGAGGAAGAACTGAAACTCTGATGTTACCAGCAGCTAACTCACCATTTTACATGCACGGCCTAAAACCATCTGCTTGAATAGAGGAAGACGCTCGCCGGACTCAAATCCAAAACAAATAACACAGAACATTCCCAAACCCAGAAATGAAACCGGTAAAGAAATGATTCAGCACTAGGTAACTCTCCTTGTCAGAGCTATTAGGCTGTAGATCAAACATCTTATCAGAAAAACTAACTACTGTCATTCAGTTCAGATGTAAGCAAACAAACTTCCAGGAAATGAAAATGTAATCCAAGTGTGCAGAGAACTCAAATACCAGAATAGCTTCACAATAAATTTTTACTTCGGCAGACCATAGCTCTAGATTCTATTGGGGCCTTTAACTGGCCCCTGGTCAGCTGGAAAAACAGCGCCTGATGATGTTTGGGCGTTATTCCAGATGTGCACAGCTGCATTTCATTTGTTCCGAACAGGCCCCTGCATGTTGGGTGAAGTACCTACATTCATGAAAGAAAAGTGTCTCTCTATTTGGACTGACCTCCATCACACTCAGTTGGGGTCAGTCTAAATCCATTCTAGTGCACAAGTATGGAAGTAAAATAAATATGGGAAAAGCAGGCTCGGGCAGGAGGACATCATATTCTGGATGCAGAGGGCTATTGACAGCATTTTCTCAGAGTAATGTATTACAACACTGCCATCAGACGGATGCAGTTGCTGCTTTTTTATATTTTAATCACAGAGCTTAAGTCTCAGCTAGATTAAACTTGAATGTTACTCCAGCCTTTTAGCTGCAATTAGGGTCTACTATTATTCATCATTTCAACATCCACAGAGAGACGGAACACATCATCTATATTCCAGACATCCAGAAAAAATCTCACCCAAAAAATCTGCAGGAACCAATGTTTAGTTGGCGGATGGCTGCAAGATGGAATGGGGAAGCGGCATTTTGTTTTCTCACTGAGCCAGAGAAAAACTTTGGCTTTGTGTCAGCAAAATCCCTGATAACTTTTCCACTGAACTATATTCACAGCTGCACCTGCACGTAGTCTGAACTTGCACACTGGAAGCCCAGAACAAGCTGGTAATCATGACCTACTTAAATAAGACCTACATTGTTTTAGATTATTTACTGTGCTCCAACTTTCTGACCTGTTTTTAAATCCACATTAAAGATGTTTCTTAACCAACCAGATAATTGTTATGAAGATTAATTGAATCATTATTCATTAGGCGTGAGCATTGCGAAGGCCTGATCTGTAGTATTTATTATTGTTTTGTGAAAATATTTGGCCTATTTGAGACTGAAACATGTAAAACAACTTTGCACACATATGTTTTTTTTTTTATGTCTTGAAGCATTGCACAAAAATCAATCGAAATAGTGCACCATAGTCCAGACCCTAAAAGAAGTCGGCCATTTTGGTCCTTTTAAACACCTAACGTCAGACTTCAGCTTTGGATTTACAGACCTTGAAATTTAGCTATTACAGTCTTTAAGCATTGGGGATCAAAGTTTATATAAGTATGTTATTCCCGTTATCACATGATATTCCTTTATCTCCACATTTAGAATAGGAAGAGTATTGTTTTGGTGGGGTGGCTGTGGCTGTGGCACAGTGGGTAGCGTAGTTGCCTTGCTTGCCCATGTGCCCATAGCAATGGAACTTAAAAAAAACCTATTGATGGATGTATTAGTGGTGAATGTGGGTTCATTGTCTAGTGCTTTAAGTGGTACGTTTAACCAGAAAAGTGCTATCTAAGTTAGGTCCATTTACTTGGTTTGTGGTGGATTCCCTTTTTTTTACATCTGCCATGCAGACCACCATCTGTGAAGTGCAGACCTCACTATCTGCCTCGGGAGTTTACGGCTGTGTTCATTGTTGCTGTTTACATAGCGCCGGATGCTAATGCTAACATCGCGCTGAAGGAGCTACATGACAACATCAGCTCGCTTCAGAACAAGCACCCGGAGGCTTTCTACGTGGTAGCGGGGGACTTTAACCACGTAGAACTGAAGAACTGCCTGCCGAAGTTTAAGCAGCATGTGAACATCCCAACACGTGGAAATAACACGCT